>APFE030220787.1:163259-186841 GCA_000404065.3 Pinus taeda
ATTTATAACAACAACAAAAGAGCCCTAACCAGAAAGTCAACGCTGGCCAAAAAGGCAGATTTGACCCTCAAAGATTTGGTCAACTTCACCAACATTGGCCTCCAAACAACAAGATGAAACAACCCTCAAAATAGTCGAATTCTTCCCAGTCAGAGTTTGGTAAAATAGTCAACCTGCAGTCAACCCTAACCACAGTCAACATTGGTCAAACAATACGGATTTCCTCAATTTATGTGCCCAGAAATGCAGCCTGCCCAAACAAAATTTTCCCAACAAAAACGAAGTCAAACAAGTCAACGCTGGTCAAACCCTTCCTAAAATTTAGTCAATGCTTGTCAACGTCAAAAACGAAAAATTGTTGTCCTTTCCTTCGCACGTGTGGAGAGAGAAGTTGCCCAGAAATCCGTACCTAATCAGATGAGGAAAGAGAGACGTGTTAAGATGAGTGATGTCCAAATGAGGCCAAGACACCTTTTATTTATATGTAGTGTTGAGGATGAATAGACGTGATTGTTAGGCTTCTAAGCCGACATGAGTTTGCTGGCCGACCTTGAAAATTTGTCCATAATCAAAATAAATTCATAACTTCATTTGTACATGTCAAAATGGGATGATCTTTAGATCAATCCTACACCTCTTGGAGAGAGGAATCCAAGTAAAAAACCAGTTGTCATA
The DNA here is from genome assembly GCA_000404065.3 of Pinus taeda. NCBI lineage: Eukaryota > Viridiplantae > Streptophyta > Pinopsida > Pinales > Pinaceae > Pinus > Pinus taeda. Next base: position 163,935 of record APFE030220787.1, read on the forward strand.
AATAAGATGACCCATGTGGATTTTGGCCCTAGTTGCCAATTTTAACACTCCCTCTCAACTAGGGAGAACTCCACATGTTAATCCATCTGCCAATCTGTACTATCTCTGCCATAAATGCACTACTTTGCTCTACTTTGATGAACTATGAAGAAGAAGAAGTGATCAAGAATGTATCATAACATTCTCTACTAACCCGAAGTCAGTCCCAATCAAAAGAGAGTGTCTCATACCACTCTTACTGACCCGAAGTTAATTCCAATCAAAAGAGAGTGTCTCATACCACTCTTATTGACCTGAAGTCAGTTCCAATCAAAAGAGAGTGTCTCATACCACTCTTATTGACCTGAAGTCAGTCCCAATCAAAAGAGAGTGTCTCATACCACTCTTACTAACCTGAAATCGGTTCCCATTGATCCCATATCAATATCGGACATCCTAGCATAGGGAGTATGGTAGTACATGATGCGTCCATTGGTAGTACTATGGTCCCTATCCTCATTTCCCTATTCATTGGCTAGATGAGAGGTACTTCCCATGAGTCCCAGACTGCATGGGTAGGATGTCTTAGGAGGAGAAGGATGAATCACTCGTCCTGCTCACGTGTCACTAAGGGGTATCATAAGGTAAGTATGAACCACTCACCCTGTACACAACAAACCACTAGAGGAAGGATGAACCACTCACCCTATGGTTTCTCACTGCTCCAAGAAGTACCCCAAGCCCCCCGAAGCTCCCAGAGCTATCTCATACAAGACCCTCATAAGAGGGTCTCTCCACGACTCCAAGTCGTTCTCGAAAGGCCAAGAATTTGACCCTCCCTAGGGGATTTTTTAGAATATCGGTGACTTGCTCATCAGTCTCAATGTGATGGAGCCTTATTTCTCATCGTTTTACCATATCCTAGATAAAGTGGTACTTGATATCTATATGCTTGGAGTGATCATGAAACATGGAATTCTATGATAATCCAATCCCACTCTGGTTATCACAGAGGATCACAGTGGTATCCAACACATGTCCAAACAACTCACTAAAGAGCTTCCTCAACCAGAAAACTTCACAGGAGGCCATATTAGCAGCTATGTATTCAGCCTTGGCGATGCTCAAGGCAACCGATTTTTGCTTCGTGCTCATCTAGGATATCAAAGCAGCACCCAAAGAAAAACATCATCCAAAAGTTCTCTTGTGATCCACCACACTGTCAGCCCAGTCAACATTAGAATAACCATGAAGCCTCACATTTCTGGTAGTGTATCTCAGTCCATGAGTGATTGCGCCCCGAAGATATCTCATAAGATTCTTGGTGACAATCCAATGTATATTAGGCTCAACCATGTATTGGCTCAATGTGTTAACTGCAAAACATATATTCGGACGAGAGTTTACCAAGAACATCAGTGCTCCTATGATTTGATGATACTCAAAAGCATTTCCCAATTCAGGTCCAGTAGCATTACCACATAACTTCTTAAAGTTAAATTCCATCGAAGTAGTCATAGGCTTGCAGTCCACCATCCCAAATGGTTCCAATATCTTCACAACATATTTTCCTTGATAGAGGAAAATTTCAACTGCCTTTTTCCAGACCTCCAACCCTAGGAAATAGTGCATTGGTCCTAGGTCCTTCATCTCAAATTCAGAAGCCAACTCCCTCTTACATTTGTGAATGAGAGGGTCTACACTTGTCAAAAATAGGTCGTGCACATAAAGTACCAGAATGAGAGGTTTATCATTTTCAACCTTAAAGTAAAGGTTCGGATCGACTTCACTTCTAGTGAATCTCAACTTCATTAGGTAGCTATCAATCCTCTCATACCAAGCCCGGGGTGCTTGCTTCAATCCATAGAGGTATTTCTTCAGTCTTCACACATGAGATTCCTGATTATGTACTTCAAACCCCTCGGGTTGTTCCACATAGACTTCCTCTTTGATTGAACCATGCAAGAAGGCGATCTTGGCATCCATCTGATGTAGGTTCCATCCTTGAGAGGCAGCGAGGGCTATGATCAAGCGGATGGTGGTGTATCGGGAAACAAGTGCAAATATATCATCATAATCTACACTTTCCTTTTGAGAGAAGTCTCGAGCAACAAAGCAAGCCTTGAAATTTTATGCACTTCCATCAACTCCATGCTTGATTTTGTAGAGCCACTCAGAAGTGACAACCAATTTGTCCTGGGTTCTAGGGACCACTTCCTAGACATCATTCTTCATAATTGACTTGTATTATTCATTCATAACATCCTTCCATAGGTGTTGCTTCACGACTTCTTCAAATGATGAAGGCTCATTTTGAATCATAGTGCTCATGACGATGAAATATCCTTGATACTTGTTTGGCTTCTTTCTTTCACGGAAAGTTCCCCTTGGTGCAATGTGCCTCTCAGCATCTTCGAGAGTCTCCCAAAGCCATGAGCGTCTCCTCTTGGAGGAGGAAGGCTCATGAGGGAGGGGCTCAATACGATCCATAGGTTCATCAACATCAAGCATCGTCTCATCCTCTTTTTCACCCTGATTTCTTGTGTCAGCTTCTTTGTCCTTCCTTAGGATAGGAAGGTTATTGCTCTTCTTGAGGGCCATATCTTTGTGTAAGGTGACATCATGAATTATCTCAACTTCCTTTTGACTAGCCACATAAATTCTATATCCCTTAGAATTTTCACTATAGACCACAAATATTCCTTTCTTTCGAGATGCACCAAATTTGCTTCTTTTCTCTTTCGACACATGAAAATATACGAGGCTTCCAAAAATTCTAAAATGAGAGACATCGGGTTTCTTACCAGTGAAAATTTCTTCGGGAGTCTTGGAGTCCAATGATTGATGAGGGCATCGACTTTGAACATACGTAATGGTATTTGCAACCTCTCCCAATAGAAACTTCAGAAGGCCTTGATCATGAAGCATGGCACGTGCAGCTTCTACAATAGAGAGATTTTGTCTTTCAACCACACCATTCTTCTTGAGAGTGTATGGCGTTGTAGTTTCCCTCTTGATGCCATCTTCTCTGCAATAATCTTGGAATTCATTGGATTCATACTCGGTCCCATTAACAGTCCTAACTATCTTGATTTTCTTCCCAGATTAGTTTTCGATCAAGGCTTTGGAATGTCGAAACCAGGTGAACACTTCATCGTTCTTCTTCAAGAAGTAGATCCAGGTCTTGTAAGAATAATCATCCACAAATGTGAGATAATATAAGTATCCTCCCAAGGCGTTTATGGGCATGATACCAGATATGTCGAAGTGGAACAATTGCAATATGTTTGTGGTCTTGCTATTACTTGAGGGTAATGGTCCCCTTGTAAGTTTTCCTTCGGCACATCCCGAACATACACCTTCATGCTCTACTTTGAATTCGGGCATACCTGTCACCATCTGTCTCACATCGGGTAGGGCCTTATAATGAAGATGGGTGAACCTCCAGTGCAATAGTTCAGATTGTAGAGATGTGTTGCAAGACATGGCTCCCAATAGACTTCCTCCAACTTGATACAAAGTGCAACCCTGAACCCAAGAGTAAAAGAATCCTTGAAATTATTTTTCCAAACACATACCTTTCCATCGATAAAAGCCACCTTGAATCCTTTATCTTCTTGAGATCGGGTACATATAGTACTTCTTGCAAATGAATAGTGTTACCTTCATTAAAATGAAGGTTAACATTCCCTACTCCCTCATGGGATAGGTGGCATCGTCTCCAAGGATGATCTCCAAGTTTGTCTCCTATTCTATCAGATTAGAGAGGGCTTCCTTGTATCTTGTGAAGTGTCGTGAGGCACCAATATCAACCAACCAATTTCCCAAAGTGTCTGGAGGAGAGGCAGTGGAGAGGGCCGATATAAGATATTACTCTTTTTGCTTATTAATAACGACATTGGATTCATCATACCTGGAGTTACTTGATTTCTTGGAGAGTCGACAATTTCTTTAATGTCCCACATTTGTTTTTCCTTTGCTATTGGACCTGCCAACCCTTTGATCATTGTAGTTGTTGTTGAAGTTTCCCTTGGAGTTGTTATGATAATCATCATCTCAAGGTGTATCCTTTTTATTAGGAAACTCCCTTGCATAGTGGCCAAAGTTATTACAAACAAAACACATGCCCTTCCTTCCTCCCTTAGATCCACGCTTTCCATGGAAATGATCTTTAGACCCTGCATTATTCCTCCTTTTGGCATGAGTGGAGAATGAAGTGGGGTTGCTTATATTAGAAGGCATTTCTAATGAATGGAGGAGCAGTGATGAAAGGTACTGTATCAATAGTGGAACCAATACTGATATGAGGTGAGTTTTGTAGTGTCTAAGAACCACTAGGACTAGCAGAGGTAGAGGATAAAGTGCTGATACGAAAATGACTATTTGGACTTTGCAAATCACTTACAAAAGTACTCCAATTTGGAAGGGGTAGACCAGTTTTAGATTTGAGTAAGACTTCAAAAGGATCAAGCTCTTTTAATTTGTTTAAATTTTCCTCTTCTAACAATAATTCTGAAGTAACAACCTCCCAAAATTCCTCCTTATCTTTTTGTGACACTAAGGATGAAGTATCAATACCTCTTTTTTGTAAATCTAAAATGATTCCAATAAGTTCCTCTTCGCTCTCATACCTCAACAACGCCTCATGAATTTTATCATCAACAATTTTATCCTCAGGACTTCTTGAAAATTCAGAGAGCAAAGATTTTGAAAAAGATGGAGTACTTGGTATTTCAGTAAATCTTTGTCTGCTCCTTGAAATGGTGTTTGGATTGTCCACAGGAATAGGTGGATCTGGGTCAGGATTGCTCCATGTATATCTCCCTCTCGAAGCCACCTTTTAAACTTTGAAATTGTATGGAGTCACCAAGGTAGAATGCAGCCTCAAAAAATCCTCTGAGCTCCTGCTACCTTTAGAAGTTCAGTCTCTTGTTTTCGGGAATGAATAATCTTTAGACTCCCGGCAGACGCACCAAAATGTTATCTCAAAATAATGCCCTGGAAGGATGTAGACTAGGAAGACTTCAAGTGACTGTTTCAAACCAATCTTTTAGCTAAGGCTTAGCCTCCTTAGCCTGAGAGGACTCTCTCAGAGGATTTAAGAATTTATGATTAGGATTAAGATGGCTAACTCTTTATGAAACAAATAAGACTGAACCTGGTGGAATGAAAATTAACAAGCATCCATTGGGCTTATGGAGTCATATGTCATTTAGCATTAACACTAGAATTGGATTTGCAATAAAAACAAGGCATTTAGATTTCAATATAAACAGAGTACACCAAACAGAAAAGGACAGTTTATGAGTATGTGAAGGAAATTAGAACACTGCAAGTGATTTCTAAGTGATCAAATACTCATAATACTGTAAACCACATGAAAGGACAACAACAAGGACACATACATTGAAATCTCTATGATTCTTGAGCAACAGAAGCCAATACTTTATTACCAAAGAAACAGAGTTTTTACATAAGCTTAATAACATAGCTTTTTTACATAAACTTCCAACCCTGACTACATTCCCTTTCTCCTATATATAGACCTGGCTGAGATTCCTCCTTAAACATTAGGGGAACTCGAAATCTACTTCTAATGACATCTGTTTAACTTATAACTGCCTATTTAATGTAACAAACTTCAACTAGACTTTCTAGAGATCTAAATCAAGTAGGATTCTAACACCATGTTATGCTAATAATAGCCTTGATTACAATGGTTCTCATTCTTTGACATCTGGTCCCTTTTTAGTTTGGTTGTGATGGATGTTCAAGGCTCCATGTTGTTCTTCAATGTCACATCTTTTCCATTGCCCTGAAACATAGAAAACTACCCCTGTTTATCGGTCTTTTGGTTTGCCTCAAAATATTCGAATCCAAAGAACCATGCCCTTTATCTTTGATTATCCAAAATATAATAGATGACCACGTCTTTGATGTGCTGTCAACCTCTTTTATGTGTGAAGGGAAAAGCTCTTTCATGTTGTCTGACATATTCTGTACTGTATTAAATATGTTCACTTTATGACAAAAAGTTTGGAGTTTGGATTCGAATACATGTTTCCTCCACCTATCTTGACCTTGTTGAAGGTTGATAACTTCAGATGATCCCTGGTAGATATTCCCTTCTCAAAATTCATGTTTGTATTTCAAACCGGTTGACTGAGATTGGATTATAAAGCTTCAGCAGTTTCATAGCACGCTACGAAACTGCTGAGCGTTAGTCATCATCTTCAGCTACGAAACTGCTGTGTTGTTCCAAAAATCACAGTTTCAGCCCAAAATTTTTCTATTTGATCTCTTTACTGTTTAATCATTCTTTCAACTGCTCCAAGACCTTTCAAAACTTAATGGGAATATTTGATTCTTAAATAAAGATCATACCAAGCAAAACTATCAAAACTTTGAAACATAATCTTACTTGAAGTGAGATTTCTTTATGGAGATTCTTTTTGCTGACCCAACTATACCTTTAAGTCTTCAATTTGTTTCTTCATTACTTTAATTCCAAACCTGAGGTTTGTATTGACTTTTCTGATAAATTGAGCTTCTTTTATGGCAGGAGTAGTCCAACTACGGAATTGAACACTAAAATCAACCACGTTAGGAATTTGAAATGTTTGGTCCTCCCATCGAGCTTGCATTTGGTTAAAGTAAGCTTCCTTAAGTGCAAATTTTCTGGCAGCCTTTTTCAGTCTAGCAATTTCGAAGTTGTCCAATCCCAATCTCTTTTTAAAGTCTTCTACATTACCTTCTTCTTGAGTGGCAACTGTTTTGCCTTTATCCTTTCTTTCATGAGGTCGTGTCACCTCTCCTATTTCATCTGCTCTTGGCGGCACCTCCTATACTTGTTTGAAGTTCCTTGTTATGGGTCTCCTGGGCTTAGAAACAAATTGATCATCTTGATCATCAAACTTGAGTTTCTTTGAGGCTTTGAACTTCTTAGCCTTCTCTTTTCCTGACTGTGTCAAATCAACTTGAACTAGTGGGGACTCTTCAATGTCAATTGCTTGCAATAAATCATTTAAGTCTCCCTCTGAAACAGGGTTTTCTTCAATAGCCACTAACTTACCTTTTTCTTTTGCCACCTGGCTCCTAGTCCTTCTTCTTTGAACTCTTTCACCTGTGCTTGATTCATGCGCAGTTTCTTTATCCTGAGTTTTCTCTTTAAGGGACTGCTGCCTGGATGGTCAGTGGCTTGGTGGATTCCCTTACTTGTTTTCTTGCCTTTAGCTTTGAAAACCTCTTGGCTCTTGTTTTTGCTTGAGGACCGGTTGTTGTTGAAAGATCTTTTGCAGCTTGAGGGATGAGACCGGTCTTGCTCTTGAAATTAGCCATGAATATAAATGTGTCCCAGTCTCTGCCTACCCTTTGAAGTTCATGCAAAACAATCAACTTAATCAGACCATGGTGGAACAATGAAGTCTCACAGGCTTCTTTTCTTAGTTGCACCTTGTCACACATTTTACTTAAGCTGCAGAATAAGTAAAAAGGTAGATCAATAGATGCCTTCCCTGTGAAATGCAATAGAAGTTTAAAATGGTACGAATACACTTTGTTATATCTTCCTTCAAAGGTCAGGTACTTCTATATACAGGTGAGAAAATGTGCGTATGATTCTTTGACATAACTTCTAGGAACAGACTTGCTCAAATCCGAGTTAATGAATTCCTTCTTTAGAAATTCTTTGCATGGGTTCATATCAAATTTTCAATTCTTGAACCAATTTTCTTGCCCTCTTGGAATCTCTGTAACTATGGATATTATGTCTGGTGAGACCTGCAATTCCATCATACCAACCTTTGAGTTTAGTCCTGTAAAATTCAAGGCAAATTCCTTAGTAACTTGTGTATGACCTCCCTGTAGCTTCTTGCAAAAGTTCCAACATCCAGCTTGTTTAAATGCCTTCTCAACTTCTATGTTCTTCAAGGTTATGTCTAAACCTTTAGGCTCATTTCTCAAGCATTTGCCTAATCTGTGGTCTTTCCTTTCTGTCGATCCCTCCATGAAGATTTAGTGAAATGGAGGTTGAAAATGCTAGCGCTGCTCAAACTCCAAACTCTGTCTTGCTTGAATGGCTGCCTCGCTTGATGACAATGTTTTCAAATTGAAATCTTGTAGATTTGTTTCTCATGCAAGGCCTACAATCATCATTAAAACTGTACATGCCTAACTTACCTTGGAACTTGTATTCTGTGTGTGCTAACGTACCTAGTGGTTGTAATAATGGAAATAAACGGTTAGACATGATATGTGGAGTGCATAAACTGACAATGAATGACGCCACCATAGATTAACTTGACAGATTTGATAGTTGGGAAAGATTCGCTGCGGAATGCACGAATCTCTGATTTCGCAGTGCGGTCAGTGTAAAATTTGAATTATACGCTGTGAAATCACCTAAAATGCATCGTGCTGCGAAAACACCTAAAGGACCTTTGCGCTGCGAAACTGTTTAAAAGGATTTATGCACTACGAAATCACCTAAAAGGCTTTGTGGCACATTGTAATTTTTAAATCAAACTGACACATGGCTATGAGATCGGAGATGAATGTGAATGACCAGTGATGAATGAGAATGCATACTTGACTCAAGACCCCCTAAGACTCAGACTCTAAGGAAAAACAAAATCAAACTTAGACTAGCACCGACCTTTATCATCAAGCTAGTATGAGAAATTTTGGTATTAGAATTCTTAAGTGATAACAGTAGCTATGAAAAGAAGGCAAGCTTGTAAGACATATGCTACCCCCCAGTGATCCCAGGCATCAAATGACTCCAACGAGCCATCCGTGGGTCTCGTGGCATCAAAGGATCTACCTCAGTCATCTGGTACTGAAATAGTGGCACCCGTTCCAAGAAAAATGTCACTAGTATAGATCCGAAGCAAAATTAATTCAGATTACCCACCTTAGCTTTTGTTAGCTTGCATTTTATGTTGGTCTTCATGGGTTCCGCCCAATTTAATATCGTCGGTGTTGTACAATCGATGGCATATAGAAATTTTTACTTATTAGTCTCAAGCACTACTTGGGACCCTGCCACTCTATTCATAGTCAATAATAGCACTGTCAGTGTCAGATCTCACACAGTGGCAATATCAATCTTGTCGCTTTTGGAATTGAGGACTTTAGGGCAATGTTCGGCAAGTAGCATGGATATGCTTGCCCCAATTAGTCGTAACCAATATAGGTTGATTGGTTCCCCTCTAAGGGACAGTCATGGGATGAAATATATGTTTAATGTTTCTAACTCCAACTCCTGGTCACCAATGATGAGTATTTCCCGATTTATGTCCTAGAGACTAATTAGGTATCGAAGCAGCTCAGGTTGGGCCCACATCCCTGGTGTAAGAAATAAATTGAGGAGTCCACAATTCCTCAAATCATTCAAGCAATTTGGATCATTCAATGCCTGGGTGTCCACATCTTCATGCTCATGTTCTTTCCAGTCTACCATTTTCGACAATTGTTTCCTACAAGAACCATATATTTAAGTCAATAGTCATTTTTGGCCAATAAAATTTGGATTCCAATGGTGGTTTTGAAAGGAAAATTATTTTTTCCTTGTTCACAGTGTCGGTGCGCCTATTTTAAAAACAGTTGCGCTGATGCCGCAATAGGATGTTTTAATCACCCTCGGCCAGCGCGATTTTGTGCCCAAAACTCGCATCGACCGAGGGTAATTTTTTTTTACAAAACCTCCCTCAAAAACCAAAAAAAAATGGATGAAAACAGGAATAAATGGTATGGAAATGGAGCTTAGGGCTTTGGCACTTACCTGCAACTAGCGGCTCAGCGAATGACCCCCCGGATCTCCCACAATCTGCTCTAGAAAAATTAGGGCAAAAGTGGGTGAAAAGTCTTTCACTACAAGGTAAACTGGTAAATGGTAAAAAATATTTACTTTTCCTCCCTTTTATTCAATTTTTTCATGAAATATTAGGTTTTGTGAATGTTTTGACCTATTTTTCCTCAATAATTAGATAATAAACTTTACCTTTTTGTGCAACAACAGGTGATGGATGTTCGATGATGATGCTGAGTCACGTTTCAACTCTTTTCTTGACTAGTAAAACTCATATGAAAAGATTGCTGATTATTTTTCGCTTTTGACTCGTAAAAGAGAATAAAATGGGGGGTCTACTTTTAAGCTCTTTTCCGACCCTTTCAGAATGAAAAGATAGTCGAGCCTTTGTCATTTCGAACTCGTTAACCGATGCGAAACGTCATGCACCTAGTATATGTTTACCCCTTTTTCGAGCTCGGATGCACTATTTACGAAAAAGGTACTCTATGACTAAAATGGTAAAGTGGTTCTCTCAAGTATCATTTTCTACCTTTTCAAGCTCAAGAGACAAAAATGTACGAAAAGGGACCATGTGGAGTTTTATTTTCCGTGTCTTTTTCAAACTCTCTAAACATGAAAAAGATACCGAGTTACGCCTTTGTCAGACTCGTTACAATATTAAACGACATCGGATTCGTCACCATGACGAACATGAGATTCTCCTTCCTAGGGCTCGTTAAACTTACTAGGTCAGATTCGTCCGAAGGCTAAACTTAGAGTGAAAGCATATATTATCCCCTTCAAGCTTGTGATTAAAAAATAATTGGGGTACTTGCCAGGAATGGTGGGGGAAAATTTGGAAATCTAATCAATTGTGTCAGCAGCTCACTCTTGAACATGACACTTTCTACTTCGTGTCGGGATGAGATATCCTCCTTTGTATCCTTGACCTCCCTAGGTTGGGCCATTCATTTTTGCCTTCAATTTATCTTTGCCACATCATCGTGACCACTGATCCTATGGATCGACAAGCTGCATAACTTCTAGTAGTGTCACCAATATGTTCAAGAGTTGTCCTTCTGCAGTTACACTTACCTTTGATTCTCTGTATCATCTAAAATCATTTTTCATTCCTTTGTCTTGTTTCGATGATGTGGATACATTATGGCCCTCCTTCGACACAATTGCTTCCTATCGACTTCAGCTCATTATCTGGGAAGTTGATCGAGAGACTCCCTTCTAGTACTTTAGAGCATGCTTGCCCTAATGGCAAGTTCTTCGCACTCGATGACAAGTTCACATCATTGGCTTTCGATCAATTTATTTCACAGGTGTTCGACTTTAGTTTCTCTATTCACATTCCGTGAATTGTGCTGATAGTACCTCGAGGATCATTGTCATTATTGGTGGTTTCTCTCACGCTTGTTAACAATTTACATCATTGGCTAGTAATGAAGCGATTTTCTAGCATGTTTGACATCAACACATCTATTCACATGTTAGAATTTGTACTTTGATTAGGTTGTGTTGGAGTGCAACATACTAGGCTCAGATTACAAAAGTCTAGGTTGCAAAGCAATGTGACATGATTATGTTGATTTACATGTCTCTCTCAGATGGATGGCTGCGGCGATACCATGAGTTATCATATGTGATCCTTCTCATTATTGGATGGCTGCGACCATACCTTGGTTTCGATATGATCCTCTCTATCGGATGGCTGCACCCATGCCTGGATTCATTTACATGATCATTCCCTAGATGGATGCATCCATGCCACATTTCATGTATCATTTGACAGAGTTTTTTCAGTTATGTATATGTATATGTACTTTCTTGCAGGTTTTCTGATGACAGACTCCGATTCCCCACACTAATTCATAAAACATTTCATTCCTCACTCTAGTTCGGCCTTCTTTTTTTAGGGGGCATTTGTTACATAGCATTTTGTCACTGTCCCTATACTCCCCGTTCCTTGATCCTGGAAAACCTCTACAGTGAAACCTACATGTTTTCCCTTCATGAAGAAACTCCCATTGTGTCCCTCTTCATGAGTAGAACAATTTCCTTTTGCACCATTTCCCACAAATCTTTTGTTTTCCTAGTTTACAAGGCCAGCGCTAATGACCTTTGTTCTCCTCGTGTCGATATGCAGGGATTAGCATTGTCCCTATCACTGACTGGAGCAACTGAGCCTTGTTCTAGTCACGCCGATCCTCTTTTGAAAAGTTTTTAAATAAGGAATCGAAGCTTCCAGCTCTAGAAGCTTCGTAATGGAAGTCTGGTAAATGGTTGAGCCGGATGGAGTTGAGGATGTTAGTTCGGGCTCCTTTCCCCTATAAGGATGGAACTACCTCAAGAGATAAGACCTTCTCCCATGAGAAGATGAACCATCTCCCATCCATTCATTCTATATAAACCCCCATTTTTCCCAAGAACAAGCTAGTGTTAATGTTGGTGTGCTAGTGCTAATTAAGTTTGGAGTAAATAGAAAGCTATTGATAGTTGTAGCTCTCTAGTTGTGTGTGATGGAGAAGTGTGAATTTGGTTTTGTGTGAAGCCTAAAAGGAAGAGCCTTAAAAATATCATTGTTGAGGCCATCATGGAATGCTAACGGGAGTGTGTGGGAACCTGGTTTTGTCGGAGGAGAACGACAACGTCAAGACAATGGTTGTAATCTCTTATTGATTCAATATATATGCAACTATCTATTGATTTGATACATAATGTGTCATATCACATGTTTATGGATTAATGCTTCTTGACTTGTTAAGTAGGTTGAATTACAATTTGTCTATCATTACGGTTGTTTTTTACTTATTTCAGGTGTTCGAAGAAGGAAACGTGAGATAGATGGAGCGAGCGAGCAAGATCATCACCAAACGGGATAAGTGTAATAAGAGTTAGGCCCTCTTAATTGGTTCTAACCTAAAGAAATCTTCCATAGAATGTGTCGGGTGTGGCTAGACCCATTATCGAGCTAGAGGAATTTTTTGTGTCCGCACTCATAATTTTACTTCACCACATAGATAAGCACGAGTTTTTCAAAAATAGTCACATTAACCCCCTTCTGGCATTTGTTGTTAGTTAGGCACTCACGCCGACCCACTTCTGGCGCTTTTTGTCAATTAGGCAGTCACACCGATTCTTGTAGGTGAAGATCAGGGTTTCCCCTAGATCATAGCCAGTGTGTCTTGCCCTCTTGATTTCTATCTCTCAGCTTGTTTTGACTATGTTCTCCCTAGCTGGAAAGCTCTTTTAGCTTGGTTTGTATTCTTGTTTGATTTTCATTTTCTTCACTTGGTTTCTTGAGTTCTTGGATGGTGTATAACCCTAGGGCATCTAGGTCGGCATCCATTCACCTGTTTGCATGCTCAGCAAGTCAAGTCGATAGTCAAAGTTTCTCCTTGCATTTCATTTGATTAGTCCTTTTGTTGCTTTGATTTCCACTTAACAAGTTTGAAAAGTTTCATTTGTTGTTGGTCATCTTGTTTTTGGTTGAGACTTTTCTTCACTGGTTTGAAAGGAATTCTCTTTTGTGCTTTGCATTTGCTTGTGGTTGAGTGTATTGGAAATGTTCCATTGAAGTGTGAAATGTTTGCGAAAGATTCATTCTGTCATTTCATTGAAAAATACATAATTCTAGTTTGCTGAATCAATACGTTACATTAGTTAGCATCATTGAAGACTAGAGTTGCATCGTGATTTGCATTGGAAAATAAATGAATTCTCTTTACTAGTGAAAGGACTACTTGAAGTTCATTTGATAGGAAAGATAGGAATTGGAAAGAGTTTTTTCATCATTTTGTTTTCAAAAGCGAAATAGTGGAAAGGTCATTTTTCTTTCGATTGCTTGTTTTGTCACATTTGAGTATGTCTTCTACTCTCATTAGTGTAGACAATTCATCAAATTGAAAGGGTCTTGTCTCATTTAGCTGCATATAGGTGTTTTTTCGAGTCACATCAATAAAGCTTGAAAATCGGGACATAATCTCAAGATAAAATCTAAAATGTATTCAATTAACCTAAGGCACATTGAAACCTAACGATCGCATTTAGAAGGTCTAGGCTAGATACCTGTTCCAACTTTTTAAAACTTAGCAGTTGTTGTTCGCTTCAATACTAGACAGCGCTAGTACGGACTCGTGCTCCCCATACCACCATGTATATATAGGGGGACCCCACTAGGTTGCAATCTTTTATCCATAGGAAGCCAAGTCTTCCACCTTGTAAATGTGATACACCGAACACAACATTTGGGGAGATTGTCTACCCGTACTTCTCGGTTCGCTGGGAAGTATTCTGGAGTTCACGGTTACCTGGTAATCCTTTTTGCCTAAATCATCCTGAGTAGTCATTTTGATCTTTTTGACTCCCTAACTATAAAATATCACCCAAGCACTTGTACTTTGAGCTCATTTCAAACCAAAAGTGATAGTCACCTTTGCTTCTTTCTTGACTCTTAAAACATGAAAGAGCACCAGTTTGTTTTTGCGTCTTAAAAAATTGTTGCCCACAATCTTATAACATCCCTGTTAGTGTTTTTTAGACCACATCATGAGTATACCTTTAAATGCATTTTAAAGCCTTGAAATCAATCTCTCTTCTGGTTATTTGAGACAAAATCATCGTGGCTAAACCAACTAGTTCGCCTAGTTCCTCTTCCTCTCCTTTATCTGAAAGATTGTCTGAGGTGCCTTTTCCTGAATTGTCATAGTCACTTGAGGACCAAGGTGTTGAGCTTGGAATTGTTCTGAGTATTCAACCTTTCTCATCTCATCCTCCCCCTTCAGATACTGGATCACTTTCTGACATTGGCCCGGAATCTCCGGCTAATCCTATCCAGACTCCCAAGAGTCCGTCAAATTCTGAAGGTAGCTTGGACTGGTTGTTTATCCTCTGAATCCTTTGTTCAATCTTGTTGTGATATTACCACAACATTCGTACAGTCCGTACGATCAGCCAGGTATTCCTTTGGAATTATCCCCTTGAACATCTTCGGTCATCTACCATCGCTTGTTTTCACCCATGGAATCATAAGATGAAATCCCAATCTCCTCTCCGGGTCACTCAGAGGTTTCCACTCCACGCATATTCGAGGAGCAGGAATATCCTTTCCCTCCTGAAGGTTTCCCTTACACGTGAAGCATTCTGATCAATGTTCATCCTGAGTTACCGCGTAATTATGTGACTTTATCTCAGTTGGTTTTAGGCACACCTACTGCCTCATCGCTTTATCACAACCCTATTTGGGCATCTGGTGTTATGCCTACCTCGGGTCCATTCATTCAGAACCCATCCTCCCAACAGACAATGCTTTCTACAGTTACTTCAGTCCTGGTGCAACCCACCATTCCAAATCCTCTTGTTTTGTCAGTCCAAGTAACCCGTTTGGTTTAACCAATGATCTCGAGTCATGTCTTTGCCAGTTCTTTGATCCCTCTAGTGAGTAGATAGGTTGTGCCACTGCCTAGGGGGTAAAGTCTGAATGTGTCTATGATGTTGAGTACAACCAATGTGAGTGGTTCACAAAATCACATGGTTGGAATGAACCAACCCTCTTTGGGTGCCATTCTAAACCCTGTTGATCCTTTTGGATCGGGCAATGTCCAGTACTAACAGCCGAACCTTGTTGGTCCGTTTGGGTCAAGTAACATCCAATACCAGCAGCCTAATATGGCTCAAGTTCAGTACCAACCTCCTTATGTCCATATGGTTCACAAGAAATGGTTAATCCGCCCTACATCCCTCACTGTGGACATTATGTCCATCCTAGTCCGTTCTTCACGCCTGGTGGGTATAGCCAGATACAATTCGAGAACTTTCAAGGTGTTATTCCAGGAACTATTCAAGTGCCTTTGCAGAAGCAATAAGGGAAAACTTCGTTGCAACAAGGGCCACCCATGCAACAATAAGGCCAGATGTTGTCGTAGCAAGGAAAGTTGCAACAACCACAGGGACAACCCTCGCAATAGTTGCAACAAACCATGCAGCCGCAAGTGCAGTATGCGCCGCAATCCTCCCAGCCTATGCCTTCACAAGGTCAACCTCTACAACTGTAGGGACATCCTTTACAACCGCAAGGTTAGCCCTTGTAGAAACAATGTCAACCCGGGCAGCAGCAACCCTTATACTCATATCAACAGGATCAACCCTTGCAAGGAAAAGGTCGGGGTCAAGTCTTGCAGTAGTAGGTGAAAAATCCTTATGTCCAAGGGAAACATGTTCAACCTCCTTTTTTCCAAGGACAACAAGTCCAAAATCCTTATGTCCAAAGGAAGCGAGTGCAAAATCCTTACGTCTAAGGGCAACAGGTCCAAAACCCTTTTGTCCAGGGGAAACGGGTCCAAAACCCTTATGCTCTGGGACATCAGGTGCAAAATCCATATGACCAAGGCCAGCAGGCTCAACAACATTTTAACCTGTATGTTGCTTATCAATAGCCTATGGCCAGACAATTTCAAGGCTTTCAAGGTCAGAATCCTCCCTACGAGCAAGGTAACCTATAGTGGGGGAAAAATCAAATGCCTTATCGACAAAATCCTTACCAATTGGGATGGGCCCCACCAGTTGGGCCCCCTTATCGACGTTAAATGCCTTTCAATACCCAATTGTCATTCTTAGATACACTGGAATTGCCAGATGTATCTAGACTCATGAATGACCCAATTTTTCATTTTCCATACTGGCCTCCAGTGCCGTCCAAGATTCCGAGCGATTTTCCGAAGTTTGAAGGAAAAGCAAAAGAGGATCCACAAGCCTACGTGATGACATATCACCTCTGGTGCTCCTCGAATTCTTACGTTTGTGATCCTATTCATCTTCGACTTTTCCAACGAACTCTTACAGGTGCAGTCAAGTGGTATATCGAGTTACCTTAAAATACCTATTGTGACTTTAATACTCTCGCCATAGCCTTTCTCACACATTTCCAGCTGCCAGTTCACTATGAAACTGACACCCATCTATTAACGTCGCTCAAGCAAGACACTGCGACCCACATCTCAGATCACATCCATGAATGGAGACGTAGGCGCCATTTGATTAAGTTTGAAATTGTTGATCAGTTGTTGACCAAGTGGTTCACCAAATCATTCATCAACAATATTGTTGAGGACATTACTATGCGTGGATGTGTCACTGAGGAACAAGCCATCGTGCATGCCCAGTATCTAGACATTGTCTATTCACAATCCAGAATGTTATAAGATGTGTTTCCTGATGCGCCCAGACCATCATCTTATCTAATGACATCTAAGTCTTCGGATACACCTCCTGTTGATGGAGTAATTGGTTCAGTGACTCAGACCCCTGCAAAATCTTCTTCCAAACAGAAGTCGATCTCCAACACTACTCCCAATGATTCCTCTCGCAAATCATCTGGCCCTGGTAAAACCTCGGAGGTTCATGTTGTCTAGTCTACCGCAGTGGATAAATCCTCTAAAGATAAGAAGAAATGGAAAGGCAAGGGTAAAGTCGATTCCCCGAAACAGGGTCCTCCTAAGTTGTCTGTTGGTGATGCTTCCTAACGGAAGCCCAAATATCCATCCCTCATCTGTGAGGAGGATCACTATACTAAGGATTGTCCTAGACGATTCGAAGTTAGTCGTTTGCTCAAAGGGACCCCAGCTATCTTGAAAGAGCCTTTTCCATCCTAACAAACCCAAATGGTAGACCAACCTCAGTCATCTGCTTCCACAGGTTCACAAGTGTTCATGATGAGTACGTCGATTAACATGGGTACCAGGTCAAAATATTATCAAACTCCTACCTCGACAACAGGGAAAGAGAAAGAAGGTACCCCTTCTTCTTCTGCCCCGTCCAGTTCCGGTCCTCTCCATATAGAGCGACCTAATCCCGATTCTTCCATTCAACCACCTTCTTGAGGTGTGCTACGAAAGTGCTCGTACAATCCCAATGCTCGAGCCACTCAGCATTATAACATTGTTGAAGATTTGGCTCAAGCGCCATCAGCTATGTCTGCTCTCGAGGTCCTACAAAGTTGTCATTCTCAACGAAAATCATTACTGTCGGCTATTGGGGGTATTGATCCAGCTGATTCTAATCTCATTTATTTTGACTTGGAAAACCATGTTCCACGTTTATCTCATCATATTGCCTTTCTCATTCAAGTGATCATAAATGAGAAAACCATTCATAAGACTGTCATCGATGAAGGTACTTCTACCTGCATCATGTTTGTCACTTGTTGGAATGCATTTGGTTCTCCTACTCTAAACCAGTCCCCTAACACTCTGGAAGCTTTTGATGGATGCGATTCACGACCATTCAGTGTCTTTCCCAATCTTGCCATTACTTTGGAGGGAAAGACAATACACGTCAAAGTAGAGGTAGTTGATGCTATTCTTAACTATAATCTTCTACTCAGACAGAGCTTGACCCATGCCATGCATGTTGTCACCTCCTCCCTTTTCCTTGTGATTTATTTTTCCCATCAAGGGAAGATAATCACAGTTGACCAACTGTCCTTCTTTGCCTCTTCCTCCTCGGATGGCAATGTTTTGTATGTCAAGCACACCGATGCTCCTTATGAGAGTGTGGGGGCAGGACTCTTTAAATATCCTATCTTTATGGGCGTTTTTCCACTCCCACCTCCTCATGTTGCCTCTGTCAACATGATTTCGGTCAAGTTTGATCCTTGGGTCATTCCTTCACTAGATCTTGTTGATACGTGGGGCAAGGTTATGACATTGAGTCTTGCCAAAATTAATTATGTGGAAATTGTTTCGAATTCACCTTCAATATCCTCTGATCATCTTGTTTCAAGAACATCTCTCGATGTGTATTCTTAATCCCCATGGCTTAGTTCTTTGTAATCTATCGATCCCTTAGCCAAGACTTTTCTTCCTAATGAGAGTATCATGGAAGTAATGTCCCTAGAGGAAGTACCTTGAACGACTCTCATCATCACTCCTCATTCTTGCCTAGCCCAACGGTCATGTCTATGTGTCTTGAGAAGTTCTCTTTTTCGTTGCCTATTGACATGTCAGTTTCTGCTGACATTATCAAGATCTTTCAAGTGGGGGCACCTTTATCTCTTCATAGATTCAGGTTTTTTCTCCCTCCCCTAGTTTTTACCAATTTCCCATTATTGCAATGGGATTGTCATCTTATGACTCATAACCCTCCCTTGCCCAGGGGGCGTGGGGGCACAACCTTATATGAGTTCTACTCCATTATTAGGCCGAGTCGATGCTTACTCGTCATGTCAACGGTAAAACTCTGATTTTCATCTGTGTTGATTGATTACCCAAGTCCAAGCATGGGCTCTCACACAAATTACTAAGCTTAGGTCATCTTGCATGGATACTTTTGTACAATAGTGTGTTATTCATTTTTGTACAGTGTGGTTTGGTGTATTATTTTGCAAGCAACTTTCCTACTTATTGTGTTTTTGCCTGCTTTGCAGATGTCGGTGTCTCCTCACATCGGTTTCGCTGATGGTGCTTGCTGTAGTACCTAGAATCTGTCATCTGCGGCATGGGCCATTTATAACCCCCATGGTGATTTGATTGATCTTCAAGGTATTTGTCTAGGTCAAAAAACTAATAACATCGTTGAGTATAGCGCAATTATCAAATTTTTGTCAGAAGCTATCACTCTTGACATCCAGGAATTGGTTGTCAATCTTGATTCATAGCGTGTCGTCCTTCAACTCAACGGGCAATATTCCATCAAAAACCCTTAGATATTGAGAATGTATCTATGTATTCATCTACTCTAGAGAAATTTTGATTGCATTACATATCATCATATTCCTAGACATATGAATACATTAACATATGCATAATTTAGCTAATTATGTGTTGGGTAGACATTTGTGAAACGTGTAAAAACTCAAAACACAAAACATTTGTACCATAGTCAGCAAGGAAGTATAACATATATGTGTGTGTGTGTGTGTGTGTGTGTGTGTGTGTGGATAATGTTTTTCATACATCAAAACCCCAAAAAATAATATGTGTGTTCAAATACATCAGCGGCTTGCAGGCCTTATACATCCGTGGCTCGTAGGCCTAAAAAATGCGGAATGCTAGATCTATGCACTAAACAACATGATGCTCATGGTAGCATGTAACTGCTCACACTACACGAGTCAACAGTCGATGGATCTGATCTGATACGCCCACCGTATGCCTTTTATACTAGCGTGGGACATCACCCATCCGACCATACTCTAGGATACCATGGGTCAATCCCTCAAGGTCCCATGTGATCTCCTCCTCGTTGTTGCTTCCCTCCTGATAAGGAGTGACATCAAAATACCGGGAAACGCGCCTGGCATTCGGGGACATCCTCGTAGGGTGTTCTCGTCTAACATCTTCATTCATAAAATCAAAATGTCATGAACACATATATCTAAAAAATTATTAAAAATTAAAATGGTTTGTTTTTTACCTCCATCATTGTAATCCTCCCCCTCTGGGAGCTGCATATCTGGATCATCACAGAGGCTGGTACCACAGTAAGGCCAATCCTCCACTACGATCTGTTGTTGTTGTAGCCACGAGAAGAAGGCAGGCTTATAGGAAATTTGTTGGCCCCTGGTAATCCTAGGCATAAACGCACTCCAACGAACCATCTGTGGGTCTCGTGGCAATGGTAGTTCTACCTCAGCTAGCTGGTAGTGAAACAATGAAACCTGCTCTAGGAAGAAGGTCACTAGAACAGGAAGATAGAAAAACTACTTCAGGTTTCCTGCCTTAGCTTTTGATAGCTGGCACTTCATGTTGACCTTCATAGATTTTTCCCAATTGAAGATAGTGGGCATCGTACAGTCGATAGCATACTGAAACTTCGACTTGTTGGTCTCATGCACTTGGGCCCCAGCCACTCTGTTTATGGTAAATAGTAACACTCTCAGCGTAAGATCCCAAACAATCATGATCTCGATCTTGCCACTTTTTGATTTGAGTGCTTCTGTGAAGTGTTCTATAAGTAGCATGGTCACACTTTCCCCAATATGCCTTGACCCATATAGATTGACTCGATCCCCTCTTTGGGACAGTCCTGTGATGAAATAAATGTCTGAAGTTTCCAACTCCAGTTCTTGGTCACGGATCATGAAAACTTCCCAATTGACATCCCAGAGACTGATCAGCTACTGTAGCAATTCGGGTTGAGCCCGTAGACCTAGTGTAAGGAAGAACTTGAGGATCCCATAGTTCCTCAGAGCATTCAAGTAATTTGGGTCTGTCATTGCTTGAGTGTCAATATCCTCATGCCCACGTTCCTTCCAATCCACCATTTTTCACGATTTTTTCCCTGCAAAAACCATATAATCAGGTCAATAAACATCTTTAGCCAGAGAAATTTGGATTCAAACGGATAAATTGGGAAAAAACTTGAAAAAAAATTCATAGCGTCGGCGCGACTGTTTTAAAAACAATAGCACTGATGGCACGCTTGACAGTTTCAATAACCCTCGATCGGCGTGATTTTGTGCTCGAAAATCACGCCGATCGAGGGTGAATTTTTTTTGTCAAAACCTCCTCAAAAAATGGTTAAAAATAGGTAAAATAAGCATGAAAATGGAGCTTAAGGTCTTGGCTCTTACCTGCAACTAACGGCTCGATGAATGGCCTCCCAGATCTCTCGCAATCTGCTCCTAAAAAACTAGGGCACAAGTGGGTGAAAAGCTCTTCACACAAAGGTAAAATGGTAAATGGTAAAAAATAATTACCTTTTCCTCCTCTACTCATTTTTTATGAAATATTACGGTTTTTAAAGTATTTTTTGACCTATTTTGTCTCAAAAGCTGGATAATGCATTTACCTTTTGTGCAGCGATAGGTGACGAGTTATCGATGATGGTACTGGAGTCACGTTTAAGCTCTTTTCTTGACTCGTAAAACTCAAATGAAAAGATCGGCGAGTATTTTTCCCTTTTTTGACTCATAAAAGAGAATAAAAATGGGGCTCTGCTTTCAAGCTCTTTTCAAACTCTTTAAACATGAAAAGATTGTCAAGCTTTTGTTGTTTTGAACTCGTTAAAGGTTGTGAAACGTCGTTCACCCAATATATGTTTACCCCTTTTTCAAGCTGGGATGAACTATTTATGAAAAAGTTACTCGTTGACTAAAATGGTCAAGTGGTTCTCTCAAGTATCATTTTCCACCTTTTCGAGCTCGAGAGACACGAATGTATGAAAATGGACCATGTGGAGTTTTATTTTCTGTGTCTTTTTCAAACTCTCTAAACATGAAAAAGATACTAAGTTACACCTTTGTTGGACTCGTTAAAACAGTAAACGACATTGGATTTGTCACCATAACAAATGTGAACTTCTCCTTCCTAGGGCTCATTAAATTTACTAGGTTGAAGTCGTCCAAAGGATGAACTTACAATGCAAGCACATGCTATCCCCTTCAAGCCCGCGATAAAAAATAATTGGGGTACCTGCCAGAAATCGTGGGGAAAATTGGAAATTCTATTAGTCGTGTCGGCAGCTCACTCTTAAACATGACACTTTCTGCTTCGTGTCAGATTGGAATATCCTCCTTTTCATCATTGACCTTGCTGGGTTGGGTTGTTCATTTTTTCCTTCCATTTGATCTCTACCACGTCATCATGATCATCGATTCTATGGATCCAAAAGTTGCTAAACTCCAAAATCGTTTCGCTGATATGATCAAGTGTTAGTCTTTCTGCAGTTACACTTATTCCTGATTCTTTGTATTGTATTTGCATCCCTTTGTCTCATGTTGATGATGTGAGGATACATCATGGCCCTCCTTCGATACAGTCACTTCATGTCGACTTCAGCTCACTATCCAGGAAGTTGGCCAATAGACTCCCTTCCAATACCTTAGAGCTTGCATGCCTTAATGGCAAGTTCTTCGCACTCGATGACAAGCTCACATCATTGGCTTTTGATTGGGTGATTTCACGGGTGTTCGACATTAGTTCCTTTATTCACATTCCGTGAACTGTGTTGTTGGTACCTTGAGAGCCATTGTCATTATTGGTGGTTTCTCTCACACATGTTAGAATTTTTACTTTGATCAGGTTGTTTGGAGCACAAGACCCTGGGTTCAGATTACACCAGTCAAGGTTGTGAGGCAATGTGACATGATCATATATATATATATATATATATATATATATACTTTTCTCTT
>APFE030220787.1:190657-221690 GCA_000404065.3 Pinus taeda
AGAATTCCTGTCCTAACCCGACACCATTGAGCATGCTTCTTTCCCTTTCCATCAACGTCTTGTTCATTCTTTCTGCAACTCCATTTTGCTGAGGTGTATATGGCGTAGTCTTCTGTCGTGCTATACCACACTTCTTACAGAATTCTTCAAACTCCTTACTGCAAAACTTTCCACCGTTATCTGTCCTCAACACCTTTATCTTCTTCTCTGTCTGGTTTTCCACCAGAGCCTTAAATTCTTTAAACCTGTCAAAGACTTCAGGTTTCTTCTTAAGGAAATATATCCACGTATTCCTTGAGAATTCATCTATAAATGATACATAATACATAAACTTACCCAGTGATGGAACCTTCACAGGTCCAAATACATCACTGTGCACAAGCTCTAATATCTGTTTCGCCCTCTTACCACCAGAGGGGAAACTCACCTGATTCTGCTTCCCATATAGACAATTTTCACAGAAATCAAAATCCAGAGAGCTATTACTCATACCTTCTACCATACCTTTACCATGATGTATTCGAAGGCCCTTCTCTCCAACATGTCCAAGCCTTTGATGCCATAGCATGGTCTTCTCTCCAGAGACCACTAGATTTTATGCTCCTCTTTCAGGGACCACAAAACTGTTGCACCCATCAACAATAGTGCTACCTTGCAGCTTGTATAGAGTTCCAATCCAAACTCTCCACATCAATACCAGTTCTCCCCAAACCATCTTTCAGGTATCCTTCTCGAAAACTATTTTTACACTTGCATCATCTAGCTTGCTTATGAAAATCAGATTTGTGGCCAATGTAGGAATATGCAGAACACCCAGAAGTGTTCTAACTCTTCCACCTTGCAACTTCAACTTTACTTTTCTGCGACCAATGATTCTAGCCTTCCTGTCATCCCCCAAGAAGACATCACCACCATCATATTTCTCATACTTGTAAAACCACTCTCTATGGGGAGTGAAGTGAAAGGATGCACCTGAGTCAATCAACCATGCCTCATGATCTACATGTGTACTTCAAGAAGCCAACTACACATCCTCACCTTCATCTGAGGTGGTTTTCGCCTCTGCAGAAGCAGCATCATTACATCCCTTTCCTTTGTTAGGAGCTTTATATTTACAGTCCCTTTTGTAGTGCCCTTCCTTTCCGCATTTCTAGCAAACCACCTTTACAGGTTTTCTTGGAGATTTAGATCTCCCTCTAGATTTAGATCTCCCACTCGATGACTTATTTTTGTTTATGTTCTGGGACCGTCCTCATACAGACAAGGCATCACCATTCTAGCTCTCCACATTTTTCCGTCTCATCTCCTCCGTCAACAAGGATGAGACTATTTCATCAAACTACAAGGCAGTTGCATTGCTACCTATTGCAATAACCAGACTATCCCACAAATCTAGTAGAGAACACAACAAACTAATGCACTTATCTTCATCTGAAATTTTAATATCAACAGATAATAACTGACTTAGCATAGTATTAAATATGTTCATATGCTCTGTCACTGAGTCTCCATCTTCATCCTCAGGTTATACATTTTTTTTTCCATAGGAACAGTTTATTCACCAAAGACTTAGATTGGTACAAAGTCTTTAACCTGTCCCACAAAGCCTTCGTCGTAGCTTCCCTTGATACATTCAACCATATTGAATCTAAGACACACAATCGTATTGTGTTATTTTCCTTCCGATCCAACTTCTTCCATTCTTCATCGGACACTCCAGTTGGTTTAGTACCCAGATCTACTGTGATCCATTGATCTTTATCCACCAACAGATCCTCCATCTTGAGTTTCCACAACTCAAAACTTTGACCATTATATTTCTCAATCTTTATCTTTCCACTGCTCGCCATCTTCTTTCACCACCAGAATAGATCTTGCAGATCTCCCACTGAACAGGGTCTACCACAAGCCCGAGCGAAACCCCTCAGCAATAAAGGTGTCCCCTTAAAGCCAAAACAACCCTAATACCAAATGTAGGTTTTAACCTTGTATAGAAATTACCTGCATACAAATTCTAAAACAAAGAAAATAAACAATGCGAGAGCATAACACATAAAACACATATACACAAAGATTTTCCCCTGGATCCCAAAACCGGGACTACCAGCTTGATTTTTCATTATGTTCCTTTCATTGTTACAATACATATTTATACATGTTGAAGCATCCAATACCATGGATCGAAAACCATCGCGTCCAAAATCATGTGCAAAAATCATGCACAAAACCATATGTAGGTCTGCCCAACCTAATATAGGGTCCAAAACCAAAATTTTTACATGCACCCCTCAAACCCCCTATGACCCCCCCACTACACAATTGGCGCAACGAAGGGGGGGCTAACCCCCCGTTAACTATGTGGGCTAGTCGTGGAAAGAATATAACACAACCCAACAACTATTGATTGATTTCCTACATGAAGTGTTATTTTACATCTTTATGGCTTAATGTTCATTGACCTCTTAAGTAGGTTGAATATAATATTGTATGTTATCACGTGTGTTGTTTGTTTGCTTGTTTCAGGTATTTGAAGGAAGGAAACGGAAGATAGCTAGAGTGAGGAAACATGATCATCACCAAGCGGAATAGTGTTCTAAGAGGTATGCTCTCTTAATTGATTATAGCTTAAGGAGATTTTCCATAGAATGTTTGTTTGTGTCTAGACCCACTCTCTCGGGCTAGAGGAATTTTTGTGTCTGCACTGAGAATTTACCTACACCACACTCCTCCAAATCACTGGAAATATCTTTATTCCTCGTTATATGGAATGAGGCATCAGTGTCGAGATACCACATGCTTCCCATTACAGTGCTTTCCATGCATGTAATAAGAGTGAAATCAAGCTCAAATTGTGAAGCTAGAGCTTCACCAGCTGCTACTATTGCAAGCTCCTTCTTGCTTTCCTTCTTTTGTGGACATTTCATGGCATAGTTCCCAAACTCATGACAGTGAAAGCACTTGATGTTGGACATCTCTTTCTTCTTTCCCACCTCACCTTGGGACTTCTTTACCATGGATTTCTTTTCTTTGTTGACTAATGAACAATCCTTTTCCACTTCTTTGGATGAGTTCCCATCTCTGGTGTTTCTCCTTATCTCTTCTTCCACCAAGTCAGATCACAAACACTCCCACTCTGGTAGCTTATCCCTCCCATTTACCAAATCTTGGTAGTTGTGCCAGCTCTTGGGAAGGCCTAGAAGTGTTAGGATGACCAGATCATCTTCAACAACTACAACACCAACAATTCCAAGATGATTCTGACATTGGGTGAACTTGGTCAAGTACTTTGGTATTGTGTCTCCCTTCTCCATTTTGGTTTTCCTAATCTTGTCCTTCAATGCCAACTTCCTATGGTCATTGTTGTTCTAAAATAGGTTTGTTAAGGATTTCCACATTGCATATGGAGTCTCCTTCCCGTGTAGGTTCGAGAAATATGATCTCGAACTCCTTCTAGTATGATTCTTCTTGCCTTTGCAACACATTTCTTCCACTCTGCTAGATCTTGAGCATCTATTGTTGGAAGCTTAGGAATATCAGTGTCTATGAATTCCTTCATCCTATTGTCTTCCAACACTACCTCCATCATGTCCTTCCAATCAATATACTTCGAAATACCCTCAAGGGCATATTTGAGTCTTAATCCGTAGAATGACATCTTGTTGTCTCAAAATAATTATATTACAAATTCGATTTCACCTGCAAAAGACAAACTCATATTCTCTTCTTCTAGAGTGATTTCTTCTATGATACCATGTAGAAATTCCTTGTAGATTCAAATTGCTAATTGTAATTTACTAAAACAATAGACTTGAATCTACTCTACTCATCAGTGGAAATAATTAAATGATCATGAAATCATGAAGCATACAAGAAAAAGAATTCAATCAACACATTACACAATTATTTCCTAGGGAAAGCCACAACTAAAAACCCCTGCTATCTATATATTGCATTAGTAAAAAAATATGAGAAGATTACAATGCTTTTCCCAAGCCTAAGAAACCTTTGCACTATCTCTATTTGTCTCACTGCTTGTTAAACAAGTCTAGGCCAATACTTAACCAAATTTTTGCTTGCCCAAGTCCCTATTTCTTTGCGTATTTTCCTTGGGAATTATCCCCCTATTAATTAGGGAAATTCCCCAATATGAATTGTGCAATCCTCATAGGCCTTCCTCTGACTGCATGCACCACTTGTACAATTTGAATGATTATATAACTGATAGTACAATTTCCCTAAACTCCAATCTCAACTTAGCAACTCTCAAATTTGGCATGCAAGAGTTATTTATGAGTGAATCATCAGTTAATTGGTTGAACAAATGAAACAACACCCCATTGTCTGACCTCCTACTAGTTCCTCCATTAGTTGGAACTAGTTTAACTGACTTTAACTCAATTAAATTGAATTAGTTAATTATAGCTCAAAATAAACTCAACCAGGGCTCATATAATGCAGAAGACACTCTACGTTACTCTAGTTAGACCCTTAAATTGAAATAACTAAGCCAACTAACTCAATTTAACTTAGTTAACTCATACAAGTTATCTTGTGATGTGTAATTACAATTTTGTTGTTGTGTGTGTGTTATATTCTTTCCATGACTAGCATCACTTGCAATGTTTGGGGGAGGGGGGGGCGACCAACCCCCCTTTCATTGCGTTGGGCATAGCGGGGGGTCATAAGGGGGTTTGAGGGGGGTGGTAACCCCCCTCTATGGGGTTCGGGGCAGGGCTCTGGCAAATGTTTTTTTGGACCCTATAATAAGTGGGCGAACCTACCTATTGTTTCGTGCATGGGTTTTGCACATGATTTTGGGCATGGTTTTCTGCCCATGGTATCTTTTAGATCCAGGCAATGGAACTATGATTATGTTATAATATAGGGTTAATGGATTGGGGTTTATGAATGCTTAAACATCTAAATATATGTATGTAACATTGAAAGGAATAATAATGAAAAATCAATCTAGTAGTCTCGATTTTTGGATCCAGGGGAAAACCTCTGTATATATTTGTTTTATTTTTTATGCTCTCACCATTGTTTATTTTCTATCTTTAAAGAATTTTTTCATAGGTATCTTTTTTACAGGGCTAAAACCTACATTTTTTATCATAGTTGTTTCAACTTCAAGGGGATGCCTTTGCTGCTGAGGGGTTTTTCTCGGGCCTATGGTAGACCCTGTTCAATGGGAGATCTGCAAGATCAATTCTTGCGGTGAAAGAAGATGGAGAGAAATGGAAACATAGAGATTGAGAAATTTAATGGTCAGATTTTTTGAGTTGTGGAAACTCAAGATGAAGGATCTTCTAGTGGATAAAGATCAGTGGATCGCAGTAAATCTGAGTACTAAACCAACGAAAATGTCCGATGAAGACTGAAACAAGTTGGATAGGACAAAAAAGAGAAAAATGTGGCTGTGTATCTCAGATTCAGTATTCTTGAATGTATCAGGGGAAGCTTCGGTGAAGGCTTTGTGGGACAAGTTAGGGACCTTGTACCAATCTAAGTCTCTGGTGAATAAATTGTTCCTACGGAAAAAGTTGTATAACCTGAGGATGAAGGATGGAGACTCAATGATAGAGCATCTAAACGCCTTTAATATTGTGGTAAGCTAGTTGTTATATATTGATATTAAAGTATTAGATGAAGATAAGTGCATCGGTTTGTTTTTTACTCTACCAGATTCGTGGGATAGTCTAGTTGTTGTAATAGGTAGTATAGCAATACAACTACCTTGCAGTTTGATGAAATGGTCTCATCCTTGTGTTGGAGGAGATGAGACGCAAAACTATGGAGAGTTATAATGGTGATGCCTTGTCTATATGAGGACTGTCCTAAAACAGAAACAAAGATAAATCCTTGAGTGGGAGATCTAAATCTAGAGGGAGATCTAAATCTCTAGGAAAACCTTTAAGAGTGTGTTGGAAATGCGGAAAATAAAGGCACTTCAAAAAGGACTATATATTTAAATCTCCAGAGAAATGAAATGGATCTGATGATGCTCCTTCTACAAAGTCAAAAGCCACCTTAGATGAAGGTGGGGATGTGTACTTGGCTTATTCTTCAAGTACACATGTAGATCATGAGGCATGGTTGATTGACTCAGGTGCATCCTTTCACTTCACTCCCCACAAGGAGTGGTTCTGCGAGTATGAGAAATATGATGGTGGTGATGTCTTCCTAGGGGATGACAGGAAGGATAGAATCATCGAACATGGAAAATTCAAGATGAATTTGCAAGGTGGAAGGATTATAATACTTTTGAGTGTTATACATATTCCTGCATTGGCCAGAAATCTAATTTCTGTAAGCAAGATGGATGATGCAGGTGTAAAGATAGTGTTCAAGAAAGATCCCTACAAGATGGTTCAAGGAGCACTAATATTGATGCGGGGAGTTCAAATTGGAACTCTGTACAAGCTTTTGGGTAGTGTTTTTATTGATGGCTGCAACAATTATGTGGTTCCTGAAATTGGAGAAGAAAATCTAATGGTCTCTGGAGAAAAGACCATGGTATGGCATCAAAGGCTTGGACATATTGGAGAGAAGGACCTTTGAATACTTCATGGTAATGGTATAGTAGAAGATGTGTCTAATTTCTATCTGGATTTCGATTTCTGTGAACATTGTGTATATGGGAAGCAAAATCGAGTGAGTTTCCCCTCTGGTGCTAAGAAGGCAAAAGGGATATTAGAGCTTGTGCACAATGATGTGTTTGCCCCTGTGTCGATTCCATCACTAAGTAAGTTTGTGTACTACGTGTAATTTATATATGACTTCAGAAGGGATACATGGATATATTTCCTTAGGAAGAAATCTTAAGTCTTTTACAGGTTTAAAGAATTTAAGGCTCTAGTGGAAAACCAGACAGAGAAGAAAATAAAAGTGCTAAGGACAAATAATGGTGGAGAGTTATGCAAGAAGGAATTTGAAGAGTTCTAGAAGAAGTGTGGTATAGCACGACAAAATAATACTCCATACACACCTTAGCAAAATGGAGTTGCAGAAAGAATGAACATGAAATTGATGGAAAAGGCAAGAAGCATGCTCAATGGTGTTGGGTTAGGACAAGAATTCTGGGTAAAGGCGATGGAGACTACATGTTACTTGATCAATAGATCACCTTCATCAGCGTTGGAGGATAAGTCTCCACATGAGGTATGGACTAGTAAGAAACCATCTCTTTCACATCTGAGGGTATTTGGTTATGATGCATATGTACATGTTCCAAAGGAGAAAAAAACCAAGTTGGATAGTAACTCTAAAAGGTGCATCTTTATTGGGTATAAGGATGGTTTAAAAGGTTATGAGCTTCGAAACCCAGAAACAAGGAAGGTTTTGTACAACCGAGATGTGGTGTTTAGAGAGGTGAAATATGTTATTCAACATGATGTACTACCAAAGAAACCTGAGAATATAGAGTTTGAAGCTAAAGGAGGAAGAATCAGACTCTACAACAAAAGAGGAATCAGAAGATGAAGAGCCACAAACTCCAACTGTGAGAAGATCAATTCGAGAAAGAAGGCAACCAGAAAGCTATAGTCCATCTACTTTCTATTCAAATTTTTATTTATCTATCTAATGATGATCCTAGAACTGTCAGGGAGGCAATAGATTCAAAGGATGAAAAACTTTGGAAAGAGGCCATGTTTCATGAAATGGAATCTTTGGAAAAAAATGAGGCTCGAGATCTGGTGGATTTGTCGACTGGAAGGAAACCCATTGAAATAAAATGGGTGTTTAAGGAGAAGATGAATGCAGAAGGCAAGGTGGAGAAACACAAAGCTCGGTTGGCAACAAAAGGTTATTCCTAGGTGTAGGGAATTGATTTTGGTGATATTTTTTCTCCTATTTCCAAGGTAGCTTCTATTCAATTAATTTTTATCTCTTGCTGCTACTTTTGATTTTTAAGTAGAACAGATGGATGTGAAGACAACATTTCTTCACAGGGATCTGGAAGAAGAGATCTACATGAAGAAACCTGGAGGCTTTGCAGTGAAGGGTAAGAAAGAACTGGTATGCAGGTTAAAAAAGTCTTTGCATGGGTTAAAATAGTCGCCAAGGATGTGGTATCAAAAATTTGATACATTTATATGGGGACTTGACTTCACCAGAATAAAAGCATGTCATTGTGTGTATTTTAAATTAATTGGTGACTGTGTTATTTATATGGTCTACTATGTGGATGATATGTTGCTGATTGGAAATGACAAAAAAAATATCCAGGAATTGAAGACCCAATTGTCCTCCAAATTAGACATGAAATATATTGGTGCTACAAACTATATTTCGGGCATGGAAAGTAAACGAGATTGGGCAAAGAGGAATCTCTGGTTAAACCAAAGAAAGTATGTCGAGACAATACTACAGAGGTTTAATATGCAAGGTAGTAAGTTGGTGAAGGTTCCTATTCCTGTAGGTGTAAAGTTATATGTTGAACAATGTCCCAAGACACAAGAAGAGGAAGAGGGCATGTCTCGTGTTCCATACACAAATGCAGTTGGTAGCCTGATGTATGCAATGGTTTGTACTATACCAAACATTACACATGCAGTGGGAGTATTGAGTAGGTTTATGTCAAAACCAAGAAATGAGCATTGGACAATAGTGAAGCAGGTTTTTTAGGTATTTGCATGGAAACAGTGATTATGGACTGTGCTACCAAGGAAGACCAAGATTGGACAGAGTTTTGGACATTCATCGCTTTGTTGATGCACACTGGGCTGGAGATCTAGATATGAGAATATCTACAAGTGGGTATGTGTTTAACCTATTTGGAGGTGCAGTCAGTTGGATGAGTAAGCGACAGTATGTAGTGATATTTTCAACTACAGAGGAAAAATACATGGCAACCACTCCTGCAAGAAAGGAAGTATTTTAGTTGTAGTGATTGTGTTCAATTATGGGGTTATTACAACGAGCTATAAGGATAGGCTATGGTAGCCAAAGTGCAATTTTATTGGAAAATAAACTTGCTTATCATTCAAAGACAAAGCACATTGATGTTTAGTATCACTTTGTGAGGGATATGGTTGAGGAATAAAAAGGTGTTGCTGGTAAAGATGGACACTTTGAAGAATACTATAGAGACATTAACGAAGTCTGCGAGCACTAAGAATTTTCCTTGGTGTAGAGAAGCGATGGGTGTTGCACGGCTAGACCAATGAATAAGCTCTCATGTGACCTCATGTGTGAGAATAAAACAATAAGTGGGAGAATGTTGGGTGTGTGTTATATTATTTCCATGACTAGCCCCACGCACAATGTCGGGGGGTTAGAGGGGGGCGGTCAGGCCCCCCTTCGTTGTGCCAAGCATAGCGGGGGGGTCTCAAGGGGGGGGGGGCAGTGCCCCCTATCGAGGGGTTTGAGGGGGGGTGGTAGCCCCCTCTACAGGGTTCGAGGTCGAGCCTCATGAAAATTTTTTTGGACCCTATATTAGGTGGTCGGACCTACCTATGGTTTTGTGCATGGGTTATGCACATGGTTTCGGGCTTGATGGTTTTTTGCCCATAGTATCTTGTAGATCCGGTTAAGGGAACTACGGTTATGTTCTAATCCAGGGTTAATGGATTGAGGTTTATGAATGCTTCGACATGTATATTTATGTATTGTAACATTCAAAGGAATAATAATGAAAAATCAATCTGGTATCCCAATTTTGGGATCCAGGGGAAAATATATGTGTACATATGTTTTATGTTTTATGCTCTCACCATTGTTTATTTTCTATTTTTTAAGAAATCGTTTGCAGGTAATTTTTGTACAGGGTTAAAACCTACTTTTTTCTCCTAATTTAATTCAAGGACAAAATTAAACTAGGATTTTCTTGGTGCCATTTTCAACAGTTTCAACAGATAGTGTACTTATAATGGATAATGAAAAATATTGTGGCAGAAACAATGATGGATTCCTTAGCTGGTTTATCTAAGGATGCTTTAGACTTACAGGAAAGTCACAGGGAATTTCAACGTATCCAATGTTATATTCAACTTCAAAATGCGTGCCTCATCCGCATAGAGAAACACATCTCGTGCCTCCCTAAAACTGAACTTTCAGGCTCCAACGCTAAAGATCCGACACCCATAGACTAAAATCTGATGAGTAATATGATAATATGCATGTTTCTTTTAAAATTTTGAGATGTCAGCATGATATCTCTACAGATTTTGATGTTTAGGTATATAGTTCATAGGAAAATCAAAGACAATCAGACGTATATAACGATGTTAGACAGTCTTAGACTTTTTAAGTTTTGGATAGCTTATAATGTATTTAGATGGCCAATAGACCTAGTTTCCCAATTGGAAGGTTCAAGCCATCTGATCCTGATGGATTGGGATGTAAAACTTGACTATTGATGTTTAAGAAAATGAAATAGAAAGATATGGCCAAGCTTACAAAAAAATGAATAAAATAAAAATTGAAAAAGAATTAATAATATTGAGATTTTGTTTTAATAAATATTCATTAATTGTTAGACTAATAGTTGTATTGACTTAACTATTAATGTGGACCGACTTTGGGAACCCTCTATCTCCTAATAAATCAATGAGTTGTTGAGGGATAATGTGGGCCATGCCACTCCCAGACCAAGTATCAACGCCAACCTACACTTTGCACCCTAGCGAACCTTCTAGGCTAAACCATTTTCAATGAGATCAAACTCTTTTAGGACCACCCTCCAAATGGATGAGATATTCATCCTGGGCTTGTATGTCTTTCTAATCCATTCCATTAGTGAACAAGGGGACATATATTTACATGTAATAACCAAAGTCCATAGACTATATCTAGAGAGAAATCTCCATTCACACTTAGATTCCAAATCCTTTGAAAACAAAAATATTTTTTTAAGTCCCCAACCACCCAAAGGTTTTGGAACAACAATCCTTTTCCACTTGACCTAGGGCAAGGTCCCCTTTTCATGATGGTCGAACCAAGATGGCTTCTCGAACATATTTCTTCAATATTAGGTGACCTACCATAGAGAATCACTTGAAGCTCCAATTTTTCATCCTTTTCTCAATTATGGAAAGGAGTCATAGCCAGTTTATCTTACAGTATCTATTTGGCTTTGATTTGAAACACAAATACTTAAGATCTTTCTTGAGAAGCATAACTTCAAAGGTGATATGCCATGAAATAAGTCTCACGTCCCCCTTTTGTAGATTGTGATGGGAGAGGATTTATTTCCTATTATTTATGGACATTCCAGTGGCTCTACAAAAGAGATTTAGAATTTCCTCCAACTTGGTCACCTCTCTAATAGAACCACTATAAAATATCAGGATGTCATCCAAAAATAATAGATGAGTCAATGATAAATCTCATGCAACGAGGGTACCCTAGAAAACTCCACTTTTTTTTGCATCATCCAAAAAGACAATTAACACCCTTAGCTACTAATAGGAAAGTTGAAGAAGGGTGAGGAGAAATGCCTCTAATTTCCCTGTAAAGCCAGAGGGTAGAGAAGGGTTTTCTCTGGACTCCTATAGTGGTGTGGGTGAGGATTGTGTCCTTGGATTATTAGAGGGAGAACCTTTGAAACCTTCTTGCTATTGGATTTATAGTGGGTTCTGGATTCCCCTAGTGGGTGGAACCACTGTGTTTTTATTTAAACAGTGATGATTTACTCTTTGGATTCCCTTAACATTTCTTAGGGTGGAGGAAGTTGGCCTTTGGATTCCCTGTGTTTTATTTAACTATCGAGTGGTTGGTGGGTGGAGGAAGGAAATCCTTTGGAATCCATGTTTCATCTCATAGTTGGTGTTTTTAATGCCTGAAGCAAGCCCCACAATATGTGGAATATGGCTCAGCGGTGACAGTTGCAAGTAGACTTAGTTGCAGTTGTCTAAAGTTGGGTGGAAAGTCCTTGTCCTAGACTCAATTGCCCACATTTCTGCTTAAAAATATAAGATAAGTATTTATTCCTGTAAATATCTGTTAGAATTATGTTAGTACATATGTCCCTTAATCGGTGCATTGGATTGCATTTGTGATCATATAATGGTTAAATCAAAGCAATATGGAGATACTTGGATTACACATGGATTTTTGTTATAAATTAAAAGAGTGAGCTATTGTGAACTAGACCTCTCATCTATGGCTTTGATCTAATCCATTGTTGTAGGAACTTGTGTGTGTTATATATATATATATATATATATATATAGATAGATAGATAGATAGATAGATGGATAGATAGATATATTCTATCATCAACACTGAAGGCACTGAGAGTATGTATTCACACACTAGTACGAGTAGTATTGGTGAGGTATTCATCCTTCATTAATTTGGAAATTCGTAACATGATCGATGACCTGAACTTATGGTAACTCAGACCAATGTCTATGTGTTAAATTGGAAACTAGGGCCAAACTCCATGTGGTTCAGCTTATTTATGGCAGTTGATATTTTTATTGGATCCCTCTCGTCGAGAGGTGTAGGATTGATCCAAAAATCATCTGATTCCAATAAGTATTTATGGAGATATGAATTTATTTTGATTATGGATTTATCATCTAGCCGACCAACTACTTGAGTAGGCTCAAAAGCCCAAAAGACATGCCTATTCATCACCTACGTTTTAGTATAAATTGAAGAGGACTTGAGGTCATTTGGAACACACATTCTTCATGTGCTCTCCTCTCCACGTCTGGGGTTTTTGGAGAAGGAGACACACTAATGAAGGATGCCCTAAGATGATGCCCTAAATTATAGTTAGTATGATGAATCTCTCTACGTTGTTCAGGAAGTGAAACCCTAAGCCGTTCATGGAAACACTTCATACCATACGCATAGCATTACGCTAGCCATATAATATACACATAGATGTAAATATACACATACAGTATTCAAGGAATATATATGTCGTCACGTAGGGCATAAGATTATTAACAAGCAGGCAGAGACACATACGCTGGATCATGATTTCGCAGGCACTAGATACGGTGGTCACTGATGATACTTATATGCAGAATCATACACGTTGTACATATATTCTATCATGGTGTATATATATAGATATATCATTATATACGCTGGAATCAGTCACGCTGGGCATATTCATGGTATATAATATTATATATATATATATATATAATATATATATATATATATAATATATATATATATATAATATACGCTGGTAATATGCTACACACTGGGCAGTCACACTAGGGTTGCAGTGATGAAGAGGTGTAGCACGTTGGGCAGTCACGCTTGAGTCGCAGCGATGGAAAAGTGTCGCACATTCGGCAGTCACGCTGGAACTGCAGCGATGAAGAGGTGCCACAGTACAACCCAGTCTACACATTGTTCATGATCGGGATTAAACGCAGTCAATGAAGACTTCTTCATCACAACATAGCGACATATACGTAGGCTATGATATATGAATATATATATATATATATGCACAGTATTCTTGGATATATATACACGCAAGTGGAAAAATATAAATTGTCATACGCAACAAATGTATGTGGTTGACAGAATGGATATATATACTCACAGGTGGAAACATATAAATTCTCATATGCAACAACTTCATGATAAAGGGTCTATACGTTGTCATGATAACAACATGATACATTGGTTCATGGAGAAACCTTATATGATGTTATAGGAGGAGACCTGTTAACATAGAAAGAACCAGTTTAAGAAGTTTGTCGAATAGGATCTATACCCTAGTTGCTTTGCTAGGCTGCAAGCTATAGCAAGCAGCTAAGGCTGAAGGATAGTAAAGGTAGCATGATGATATGAGCATTGGACAACAAAATGATGTAAGAGATCATGGGCTGCATAGGACAACAGCATGAAGATGATGCATATTAGTATGGCCAGCATTATAAGATCATGAACATGAAGAGTAGCATGATAAGATCATCGACATGGGCAGCATGATGATAATCATGATTGGTGCAGCATGGTGTCATATGCAGTGGTGTAACAAGTGGACCTAGATGCAACACTATGATAGGTGAAGTCGTCACCTTGGAGAATCAGTTGAAGCAGAATGTCTTCAATTGATCTCATCGTTATACGAAATGATATATGCCAGATCTAGATAAATCAAAGTGTTGACTTCTGTTGTAAATGTACTATCTCTCTCTCTCTCTCTTTCTCTGTTGAACTTTGAAGAACATAAAAGAAGAATTGATCAAGGGTTTCCCCACACATTGTAGGGTTTGTCCCTGGCTAGTGCCACATCTTTTGTCCTCTTGTCTTGGCTTGTCTTCTGCGATTTATATTCACATTCTATCTGTAGTTTACTTTATGCTGATGTGATTTCTAATATGGAAAAAGAAATTAAATAAATTTCTCTAGCATAGAACATACCCAAAATTTAACATGGTATCAGAGCTGAGGTGAAGACAATGCCCAAGCAAGAGTGAAAGAGTAATCACCAAAGACAATTGGGACAAGACAAAAGGATCAATGGGTTCTTCACAATTCACTGAGGGTGAAGTCGAAGCAGAGCATATTATCATAATGGCATAGCAGAACTTCTAATGGCATACCTAAAGATCACTTCATTGGGAAGTTTGGATCTAAGGGTGGAAGGAAAGGAAGATGTCTTGGTTATGATTTTGGCCCTTATGCGAAGGGGTGTCTGAATGACAGAGATGTAGGTCATAAAAGACATGGCCGACTCTTCAAGGAAGCAAGGAACCCCAGGTAAGAAGAATCAAATATTGTTTTTGATAAAGAAGTGTTATCTTGTATTGGCCCTCTCCTTCAGATTCTTTGGGAATCTGGCATATTGATTGTAGTGCTTCAAGGCACTTCATCGAATAGAAGGGTGCACTCTCTAATTTGGTAGAGATGGAAACAATCGTCGGATTACACTTATAGCTGATACCACCTATCCCGAAAAGGGAATGGAAGTCAAAAATTTTATGGTGGCATTCGTCAATGGAAAGGTATATGTTTGAAAATAGAATTTTCTAAGATGCTTTTGAGTTCAGGGTTGTATTAAGTTAAAGGAATTCCACGAGTAGGACCATGTCCATTGACACATAGCACCAAAGGTCTTTGAGTCAGATGGTGACAGGGAAGCTTGAATTCAAAAAGAGCATGAAACTACATGTTTGAGATGTACAGAAGGAAAATGTTACAAGGGGACCATTCCCCTCAAGTAGCAAGTCCACAGGTTTGAAACAACCCGTGGAGTTTTGGGATTCATGAATGGGATAGGTGGAAGAAAGCCCTCTATAGCTTGAAGCAAATCACCACGGGCATAGTATGAGAGGATCAACAATTGTCTAATGAAGCTAAGATTCACTAGGAGTGAAATCGATCCAAACCATTACTCGAAGGTTGTGGATGATAGACCTCTCATACCGGCACCTATGTCTGACAGGTGCAGACCCTCTCATTTGTAGGAGATAGAGGGAGTTGGATTCTGTATGTGGAATGATAAACTGCAAGCCTGTGACTACCTCAAGGATATTAACTTTCAAAAGATATATGGTAGTGATGTCAGACCAGATTTGGGAAATTCCCCTGAGTTTCATAAACTCTATCACGTTGATGTTCTTGGTGAACTTCCGTCTGGACATATGTTTTGCAGTTAGCATGGTGAGATCATATTTGGTTGAGCCTCACTGGATTGGTGCCAAGAATCCTCTGAGATATCTTTGGGGCACAATCTCTCATGGATTGAGATACACTGCTGAAGATATGAAAACTACATGATTATTCGAATGTCGACTCCGCAAGCATTGTGGAGAATCACGAGAGCACTTCTCAGTGTTGGTTCTCTTTGGGATCTGCTTTGATATCCTGGATGAGCAGGAAGTAGAAGTCAGTGGATTTGAGCACACTGAAGCAGAGTATATTGTTGCTTGCATGGCCTCCTATGAGGCAATCTTGTTCAGAAGCTCTTCAGTGAGCTATTTGGATTTACATTGGATACCACTATGATTCTCTGTGACAACCAGAGGTGGGATTCGATTATTGAGGAATATCGTATTCAACGATTTCTCTAGCACATAGACATCAAATACGACCTTATCTGGGATATGGTAAGTCGATGAGCAAGGAGGCTCCATCGCACTGAGATGATGTACAGGTCAGAGCATCGAGGAAAGATCAAATTTGTGATTTTCCTGAACGACTTGGAGTCATTAAGAAACCCTTGTACAAGGGTCTTGCATGTCACATACATTAAGCTCTGGGAGCTCTAAGGGCTTGCATTTCTTACTAGAGGAACATACAACCACAGGGTGACTCACCCTCTCCTGGTGGTGCGCACTAGAACAATATGATTCACTCACTTGTGGGACAAGATGATTCACTCTCTTATGGAACAGGATGATTCGCTCTCCTGTGTAGCAGGATGATTAGTTCTCCTGTGAGGCCTGGATTGATGTGTTCTCCTATGAGGCCTAGACTAATGTGTTCTCCATGGCGATTGTAGCAGGATTGATGTGTTCTCCTGTGAGGCCTGGATTGATGTGTTCTCCATGGCAGCCTAGATTGATGTGTTCTCCATGGCGATTGTAGCAGGATTGATGTGTTCTCCTATGAGGACAGGATTGATTAGTTCACCTGTCGAGGCATCCTACCCATGCAGTCTGGGACTCATGGGAACTACCTCTCATCTGATCAATGAGTAGGGAAATGAAGTTAGGGACCATAGTAGTACCGATGGATGCATCGTTGTATCTACTGTACTCCCTACGCTAGGATGACCTCCATTGATCTGGGATAAATGATACTGGTCTAGGACTAGTGGTAGGAGTTGTACCATACTATGACACTAACTTCGGGTCAATTGAGACTGGTCTGGGACCAGTGGTACATACTCTGAGACTGACTTCGTATCAGTACAGTACTGGTCTGGGACAAGTGAGAGTGGTACATACTATGATGTTGACTTCGGGTAGGTTGAGACTGGTCTGGGACCAATGGTACACTCTCTGAGACTGCAATACTAGTCTGGGACCAGTGGTAGGAGTGGTACTTACTATGAAGTTGACTTCGAGTCGGTTATTACTGGTCTGGGACTAGTGGTACACATTCTGAGACTGATTTCAAGTCAGTGGAGAATGGTATGAGACAGTCTCGATCAATTCTTCTTCTTCATAGTTAAACAGAGTTGAAAAGAGCTAGGCAGAGTAATGCAGGGCACTGATGACAAAGATAGTACAATCAGACTTATGGATCAGTAGATGGAGTTCGCCCTAGCTGAGAGGGAGTGTTAAATTGGAAACTAGGGCCAAAATCCATGTGGGTCAGCTTATTTATGGTATCTGATATTTTTATTGGATCCCTCTCGTCGAGAGGTGTAGGATTGATCCAAAGATCATCCGATTCCGATAAGTATTTATGGAGATATGAATTTATTTTGATTATGGATTTATCATCTAGCCAACTAACTACTTGAGTAGGCTCAAAAGCCCAAAAGACATGCCTATTCATCACCTACGTTTTAGTATAAATTGAAGAGGACTTGAGGTCATTTGGAACACACATTCTTCATGTGCTCTCCTCTCCACGTCTTGGGTTTTTGGAGAAGGAGAGACACGAATGAAGGATGCCCTAAGATGATGTCCTAAATTACAGTTAGTATGATGAATCTCTATTCATTGTTCAGGAAGTGAAACCCTAAGCCATCCATGGAAACACTTCATACCATACACATAGAATTACACTGGCCATATAATATATGCATAGATGGAAATATACACGTAAATTATTCAAGGAATATATATGTCGTCACGTAGGGCATAAGATTATTAACACGCAAGCAGAGACACATACGTTGGATCATGAATTCACAGGCACTAGATACGCTGGTCACTGATGATGCTTATACGCAGAATCATACACGTTGTACATACACACTATCATGGTATATATTTATATATAATAAATATAAATATATAATAATATATATATATACACACACGCTAGTAATATGCCACACACTGGGCAATCACGCTAGAGCCGCAGTGATGAAGAGGTGCAGCACTTTGGGTAGTCATGCTTGAGTCGCAATGATGGAGAAGTGTCACACACTGGGTAGTCACACTGGAACCGCAGTGATGAAGAGGTGTCGCAGTACAACACAATCTACACATTGTTCATGATCAGGATTCAATGCAATCAATGAAGACTCCTTCATCACAACAATAGCAACATATACGCAGGCTATGATATATGAATATATATACGCACAATATTCTGGCATATATATACACGCAGGTGGAAAAATATAAATTGTCATACGAAGCAAATGTATGTGGTTGACAGAATGGATATATATACTTGTAGGTTGAAACATATAAATTGTCATATGCAGCAACTTCATGATAAAGGGTCTATGCGCTATCATGATAACAACATGATACATTGGTTCATGGAGAAACCTTATACTCTATTATAGGAGGAGACCTGTTAACGCAGAAAGAACCAGTTTAAGAAGTCTTCCGAATAGGATCTATACCCTAGTTGCTTTTCTAGGCTGCAAGCCATAGCAAGCAGCTAAGGCTGAAGGATAGTAAATGCAGCATGGTGATATGAGCATTGGACAATAGAATGATGTAAGAGATCATGGGCTGCATAGGACAGCAGCATGATGATGATGCATATTAGTATGGGAAACATTATAAGATCAGGAACATGAAGAGCAGTATGATAAGATGATGGACATGGGCAGCATGAGGATAATCATGATTGGTGCAGCATGGTGTCATATGCAGTGGTGCAGCAAGTGGACCTAGA
Organism: Pinus taeda; assembly: GCA_000404065.3. NCBI lineage: Eukaryota > Viridiplantae > Streptophyta > Pinopsida > Pinales > Pinaceae > Pinus > Pinus taeda. The sequence continues at coordinate 209,396 of APFE030220787.1, forward strand.
TGTAGCACTACAATAGGTGAAGCCGTCACCTTGGAGAATCAGTTGAAGCAGAATGTCTTCAACTGATCTCATCGTTATACGAAATGATTTATGCTAGATCTAGATAAGTCAAAGCGTTGACTTCTGTTGTAAATGTACTATCTCTCTCTCTCTCTCTCTTTCTCTGTTGAACTTTGAATAACATAAAAGAAGAATTGATCAAGGGTTTCCCCACACATTGTGGGGTTTTTCCCTGGCTAGTGCCACATCTTGTGTCCTCTTGTCTTGGCTTGTCTTCTGTGATTTATATTCATGTTCTATATGCAGTTTACTTTATGCTGATGTGATTGCTAATATGGAAAAAGAAATTAAATAAATTGCTCTAGCATAGAACATACCCAAAATTTAACACTATGGCAGAAAAACCCATGATAATTAACTACATCAAGCCCTTAGTGGCTTTGCGAAGTTCCACTTAAACTACTAATAGGTGGGTTAGCTAGACCATCACACCCATAAATCTTGGGAGCAAGGTGTCATGGGCCATTGGTGGGCACCGGAATGGTGGAACTATGTCGTGGCATGGCAAGAATCAACAGGAAAGGGTAAAACCACCAGCAGGGTTGAAAAAACCCAATACCACTTTTGGCACCCCCCTTTGATCACTTTCAAAATAAGATGGGAGGGTCTTGAAATGATTGCAGGCCATCAATATGGTGATCAGTTGTATTCCTTTATCACTCATTATGAGGGGTCACCTCTTATCGTCCATGTAGTTCACCCTATCAGAATTGTTTCCGACAGCCACACCATCCAGATGTGTAGAGATCCACCAGAGACATGCACAATTTTTATGTGGTGTTGGGTGGGGTCATGGATCGATGACAGAGGATCACTGCCAGTGATCTATCAGTGTGTGCACCCCCTGGGTGACGTCAGTACGAAAGGGACCCCTTCTGTGCACCATTAATCTACATTTTATTATCGATGATGGGGATCTCATTGCATCCCACACCCCCCTGTGACATCAACACAGGGATGACCCCCCATGCAAATGGTTAATCCACCCTGGCCAATCATAACCATTAGATATGTTAGTCGATGGTGGGGTTCGCATAGTAGAGTAACGTGGCCAATTATTATTGGTGCTATGGGCTCAGTGGAAGGTGGGGTCCACAGAGTAGAGTAACATGGCCAATTACTATTGGCACTATGGGGTTAGTGGAAGACAGGGAATGCCAATGCGACGTGGCTTAAAGTTATAGGTGTAGGGGAAATCAAATTAAATGGCAGAGCCCATTTCATGTGGCAATATATAGTAGGATTGGCCAGGGTTTGTATATGTGTGTGTGTGTGTGTGTAAATGTTAACACACACACACACACACAGATATATATATATAATATATATATATATTATATATAATATATATATAAATATATATAATATAATATATATATATATGACCAAAAAAAAAGATAAAAGGGTTTCATTAAAGGTGTATTATTATCACATTCCTCTAACATCTACAAGAGGAATTAGATTAGAGAGACAACCATCCCACAAGAGAAGTAAGGAGGGGTGGGATGTCAGAGGTGGTATCAGAGGATTGTTCAACACTTGGATTGAGTGGGCTCTATCATGAGCAAGTGAGAACAAAGATATCCTCATGGAAAAAGGTCATTAAATTTTTGAGAAATTTTCTAGAACAAGTGTTTAGGTGTTAAAATTTTGTCTAAATAAATTAATAATAGACCTATTAGCATTTTTCACTTTGTGATATATTAAAATTTGAAGAAAATTAAACATTTGGTATGACTGAGTAGATTAACAATTGTAATAAATTATGAGTTCTGCAGGCCTATATAGTATAGTTAGTAAATTGTTGTTTTGTTATAATTATGTGTTAATATGGTTATTTTGTTGTAGGAAGGTTGTTATGGTAGTTTTCTAAGGGTGGGACTCTGCGTTTAATTGGTTGTTTATTTTATTGATGATGCACTAACATTTTTAGATGGATTGAATTGTAATTGATTCATATGAACTATTTAATCTCATGAGAAGGTTAATGTGGTTGTTTTTTCATGGCATGATCACCATGGATATCCCATGAGTATAGAATTCATGGCCATGACTATGTTTATTTACTTATTTATTTGAATTATCTAACTTTGTGTGATTGAAAACACATCAAAAGCATCCTGAGATAGAGATAACATAGAAATGGTGACTGGAATGGTGCATTATAACTTAGATCAGTCACAACATGGAAGTAAATGGATCAGAGTCCATGAAGAAGAAATATCAATTAACCAAGGGGGAGGTAATCACTCTCCATATTGGATGGACACTTTGAGGATCCTAAGGGTTGAATTTGGAAGTTTCAAAGTAGATAATGAGAGGTTTGTAAGAGCTCAAGAAAGGCATACTGAGATAAATGTTGTTATCCTGCAAAGTCTCTTGAATTTGCAGAGGCATAGGAAATTTGAGATGAGGGCCAATCATAGAGATAGGAAGAGCCATCAAGAGTCAAAAGAGAACACTAATGGGGCAGATGGTGGTAGATACAAACAGAGGCACATACAAGGGAGTGAGGATATTGTGGCAGGAGATGTACCCTTGAGCACCCCAAGAGGAGGGACCAACACACATGTGCATCATTCTAGCAGACCATCTAGTTTTGCTGCAAGGAGGCACCACCATAATTCTCACCATTATCACCATCATTATTCAAGAAGCAAGGGAAATGATTACATGCTTGAGGAGTTTAAGAAATCAAAGCCACACACATTTGATGGGGATACAAAGAAATCATAAGACACAGAAGCTTGGTTGCTTGGCATGAAGAAGATTTTCAGAATTCATGACTATTCTAAAAATATGAAAGCCATAATTTCCACCTATAGATTAAAAGGGAAGGCAAACATATGGTAGGAAGGTTTGAAGAATGTTAGAGGTAGTGTTGAGAAGGAGCTGATTTGTGATGAATTTGAAAAACTCTTCAAAGAGAAATACATGTTTGAAGGCTATTATGATAACAAAGCAAAAGAGTTCTATGAACTCAAGATGGGGAAAGTATCAGATGATGAATATGTGACCAAGTTCCTAGAATTACTGAGTTATGTTCCAGATCTCAAGGATGAGAAAGCCAAGATTCAAAGGTTTAATAGTGGCCTTCCTATGGCATTCAAAGATAAAATTGAGTTGTTGGAGCCTCAGATTTTGAATGAAGCTATCAAGAAGATGAAACATTGTTATGAGCATGCATAATGCAGACCAAAGATAAAAGGTGACTGGAAGGCAAGGAACAATGTTGGGATCAAGAGGGATTGGCCCAAGAAGAATTTAGAGAAAAGGGAGGGTAAGAAACCACTCCCTCCGAACCAATTTTAGCAAAATACTAACACTGTCATTAAGAAAAATTTGCAGTAGTCAACACCAGAAAAACCCAAGTTTGAAGGATGAAAGCCACTAAAATGTTGGACATGTGGTGAAAATCATAGAAAAAGGGACTGTCCACGTTAGAAAAATGTTGGACAAAGGATTTACAATGCCCAAGAAGCTCGCACAATGGGTGAGGTAAATTGGAGTATGCCTAAAATTTATGCAGCAGTGGGCAAATGCTAGGAAGACCACCAAACATCCATCATTGAGATGGAAGGTAATTTGAATGATCAAATTATTTCTATTTAAATTTATCCAAGTTCTAATTATAGTTATGTCATCCCAGAGCTTGTTGAAAAATGTAATCTAGTCAAGTAATTGCATGAAGAACCATGGTTGGTTAAGTTATCAATCAAAACAAACACGAAGACCAGTCATTAGGTAAGGTCATGTGCATTTGAACTCGGTGGCATGCCCATAACAACACACATGAATGTATTTTCATTATGTGAATACAACATATTATTTGGCATGGATTGGTTGTACATGCACAAGTCTAAGGTGGGATTTTTTGAAAAGGAGTTTGAGTGCTTAGATGAGCGGGGAGAAAGAAGAGTTTTACAGGGAAAAAGAAATCCTACATCAGTAAGACTGATCAATATTATGCAAGTTAAGCGCAATAGAAAACACGACTGTACATTGTTCGTAGTACCAATTTATAGTGATGAGAAAGATAACCATGACATTTAGAATGAGGATATCGAACTGTTGAGAAGGTACCATGTTTTGTAGCAATATGCATATGTCTTTCTAGTGGAGTTTCCTAGATTACCTCCTCAGAGAGAAGAGATTTCTCTATTGAGCTAGTACCTGGAGAAACACCAACATCCAAACCACCATACAGGATGAGTAACCCTGATTTGGTGGAGTTTAAATTGCAACTAAAGGAGATGTTGGACACATAAGGCCAAGTGTGTCTCCATGGGGAGCACCTGTATTTTTTGTAAAGAAGAAGGATGGAACCCTTATATTATACATTGATCACAAGTAGTTAAATAAGGTGACCATCAAGAACAAGTACCCATTTTCGGGGATACATGATATCTTTGATCAATTAAGAGGAGAAATAGTCTTCTCCAAGATCGACTTGAGGTCAATATAGCATAAGTAAGAATCAAGGAGGAGTGTAACCCGCCACCTCTCACATTTACCCAATTTCACCAGTTTGCCTGAGGTAAACATGAGCTGAGGGTCACTATGATAAGACTCAACCTCCTAAATGACCTTAAGGAAATGGAGTCAATAACTTAAGACTTTATTGACTTCCCTCAAGTGCTATAGGACCTTCATGAGTAACCCAACACCTCCAAGTGTCCAACCCTTGAGATAACTCTCTTTTTCACTGACCTAGAGCCATCGTTGCTCCCTTGCCAAGGCATGCAAGTGACTGTAGCCCTCCAGTCGCACTGATAATCCTACCTCAATGTGACTGTGGAATTTTGTAGTCAGTTCTATCCCAACAACCTTGAATTTTGAGCCACTTTTTCAAGGCTAGGACTCAGGCCTCTTCCCAAAACTCAGTGAAACTTCCAGAGATGACAAATGACATAGAAACAAAGCTTATTAACCAACTTGAACTAGGACTTGACATGACCTCTCCTAACTGGGACTGACATTTTGTCAAACACATGGTGAACATGCAACCTACAAGTCATGAATGAAAATATGAACATAATGATTTGAAAACTTATCTAAGGATAAACAAGAAGGAAAAATGCATTCTCACAATAGTTGTAAAACACCAATTAGGTCTTGCATTCATTATCCATATATTCAATAATAGAAATGTGTTAAGATTCATACTTAGATTTGTCAATTAACCATGCTTATAACCAACATATAACCAGATAAATAACAATGAGAGAACAACCATTAAAGCCAGATAATGACAAGTACATTTACTCATCAAAAGTAAGAGGAACTTAGCTCTTATTAACCATATGCAAAGCCAACCAAGTCGGGGACTTCCACGTACCACCTGACCATATATTGGGTTTAACCAAATATTTCTTTTAGCCAATCACCCCCATGCCATATTTCAAGCATGAATGTGGGATCTCGTGGGATAAAACCATCCATAAACAACCAAGGGAATCCAAAGGTTAAATCACCTCCACCCTCACCATACCATGTTCTCACCTAAACCAATCCTGAGATCACAAAACCAAACCAAGCTTCGATGCCTCAGAATTCCTTCACCATCCCTTGAGGAATTTTCCTGCCTCCACCCACTTGTTGAGGGATTCCCGAAGAAAACCATCTCCAACCCCAACCCTTGGGATTTTCCTAAGACCACCTCACCAGGATCCAAAACCTTCTGGAAATATATAGCTCAAATGAGAAAGAATCCCATCACACCATGGCTATCTGGAAATGGAAAGACAAGGGTGAAACCATTGTAAAAATTCCAGAAAAATACGTTCCACTGACAACAAAGAAACCAAAATACACACATGCATATGTCATGCATGTCAAAACCAGCTAGAAAACCATACATGCAATCTGTTACATGCAAGTACTCCTGCTAAAGTTGCTTGATCCAAACTTTCCTTGCTTATTCCTTTCTTTCCTTTTCTTTCCTTGTCCTTCCTTTCCTTGCTTTATCTCCTTTTCTTGGTATACTTCTCCTCTCTGAGACTAACTCCAAAATGTTCATTTTTGGTAGCATCAAAAGTGCTCTATCCTTAAAAATTCGTGGAAATGATAAGACATATTGAGTTCTAAAGAACCCAAAAACTATTTGGTGAAATTCCACCCGGATTGTATTTTATTAAAATAATTAATATTTTTAATGAGGTTCCTAAGTCTAAACTTAGGAAAATTAAAATATTAATGGGTTTTAATCAAAATATGGGTGAGAATGATCTAGAAGGTGGATAAAGTCATGTTATAATCTTAATTGTTGATTAGAGACTTAATCTCAGTCATTGAAGACTCAACAGGAAAGGTATAAAATGGAGGCTCTGGGTTCATTTGGAAATACACACGAAGAGAGCGAATTGATCAAGAATTTGATTCCTAAGGCGGGATTTGCTAAAGATTTCAAACTAAGTGATCATTCTGAAGCAGAGGAGCAGTGAGAATCTAGGAGAAGGACTTTTTGGAGAATACTAACAAAGAGGTGGAGAGAGCCAGCAGAGCAGAAAAGTTGTATGTCACGAAAAAGCTAGAACTACCGAAACAATCGAGAAAGTTGATGGAGAGGGCAGAAGCCGAAACTGTCAAGAACAGCTGGAACTGTCAGGAACTGTTGGAACAGCCGGGGGAGCTGACACAGAGGCAACGCATTAGCTGGGAGAGCTGACGTAGAAAAGTCGCCTATCACAAAGAATTCAGAACTGTCGGAACAGCTGGAACTGTCGAGAACTGCTAGAACAGCCAAGAGAGCTGACGTAGAGAGCAGAGAAGGTCACGCAGGGCTGATGCAGAGCCAATGCATAAATAATTAGGGTTAGCCAGTCTTGTGTTAGATCAAATAGAATTTTTTCGAGAGAAGTGAGGTAAAATTCACTCAAATTTTTTGCCAGTATTTTTCTCTATAAAGGATTTCTAGATGAACATCCTAGATTTGTATTCAGATATTTCTCTTGCATAATAATAAACCCTCAGAGTGGTTGCACCGGTTTTTCCACATTAGGTTTTTCTGAGGACTATTGTGTCCAAAAATAAGTGTGTCCTATGTATCTTGTTCTTTGCTCTATTTTCTATTTCATGAGATCATATATTTAATTACTGCAGGTTACAGAAATAATTTTCTTCAGTATTCCCCGGCTGCGGGTGTTATGTAATGCATTGAATGAGGAGGCGGCCTCATTAAATGACAAATGGCTGCCAGCTCAAGCCAAGTGGGCCGAAGCCTCGAGAAGGCATCCCCTTGGTCTGGCCAACATTAATGGTGGAGGGAGAATTACCGGTTGCAGAGGTGGTATATTGGTCGGTTGCTTCAGATCGACGATGAGAGGGGTTCAGTTGGAAGGTGAGCGAAGCTCTGTCTGGTCTCGTTGGTGAGTGGTGTGCCCAGCTCTTGGATGTCTGCACCGTGGGTGCATGAGCCCAAGCATAGACCTCGGCCCTCGGCTCTGGAGGCCCTAGTTTTAAGCCTGGATTCGCAGAGAATTCGTGGCTCTGTGTTGTGGGTAGACGCATGGTTTGTCTTTCTGTCCTGTATCAGTATTGTTTATGAGCGCCTTCGACCTCCAAAAGCTCTGAGTGTTGCGGCGTCTCAATTCCGTTGTGTCCCGGTTCGAGATTTGGTCCTTTGGCGCCTTGGTCATTCCTGGTTCTAGTCAGTTCGGCTCTCAGGGAGCAGTTCTCTCCGCGTAGCTCCTGAACAGGCTCGGCTCTCGACCTGGGTGGTAAGCACGGCTGTTCATACTTGTGTTCCATTACTTGTTTTGCATTTGGTGTGTAAGCTGTTGCACGAGTTTAGTATCCTCAGTGGCGCACAACATTTGTGACCTCTGGGCAGAATTGGTTCTTTGTTGTTCACAGGATGCCGCGTGAGAGGCAACGTGGCGCTTGCAGGCGGGGAGGCTCAAGAGGCGGTGCCAGAGGGCGAGCCTCATCGCCATGTTCCTCAGCAACCTCGGAGGAAATTAGCTCACCAGGAGCTCGCCGAGCGCGCGGAAGAGGCAGAGGAAGGGGTAGAGCCATGGTGTGTCCGTTCGGGGGGCATCCGTCAACCCGCTTCAGGTTCCCATGTATGCTGGACAATGCAGTCTATTATGTCTCAGTGCGCATCGAAAAATGTGATCATGCTGACCGACCAGAAGCCCCAGCAGCACCACGGCCACCCTTGCCTGTTCAGGGTCAGCGACTACAGCCTTTGGAAGCCACGGGTGTGGTGGCGGGGGACAGAGCTGGACCAAGCGAGCCTGCGAAGGACGATGCACCATACACAGACTCGAGTGCCTCAGACTCCTATGGATGCACAGTGGTGGAGGAGCAACCAGGCGCATATATCAGTCCAGCGGTGGAGGAGCCACCAAATCCATGCACCTAGGCAAGCGGCTTGGTCGTTAGGGGTGGTATGGATTCTCTTGGTTCAGTTTTTGGATGTCGCTGTAGTTAGTCATGGGAGTCAGTTTATGTTCGGTGTCGGGTCACACCACTCAGGTCTTCGTATGTCGATTTTAAAGTCTGCGTCTGTAATGTATATCTATGTCGGTCATGTTTGGGTCTATAAACTCCTCCCTCACCTTGGCAGGGAGTGGAAGGTTCAGTTTTTGATGGTTCTAGTTTGGGGTTAGCAGACAGTTTCACAGTCCCTCTTTTTTTCAGGCTCAGTCTCAGTCTCAGAATGTTAAACTGCTCAAGTAGCCAACTCAGGGTGGCGGATGTAACTCTCTATAATCTTTTTGTATTATAATAGAATTAGTCTGATTTACACAAAAAAAAAAAAAAAAAAAAAAAATCTTCATATTCAAAAAGAATAACTTGGTTAATGTATATTAAAAAATCAAGTACGTGAAATTGATTGGGGTAGCATTGGATGTGATCTAGCCACGGAATTTGGTGGAGAGGTTGGGCACATGAGATCCCCAATAACCCAAAAAGGGTTCCGTAGATTCTAAACAATTCAGGAGATATTAAATAATTATATATTTTTAATGGAGTCCCTAAGTCTAAACTTAGGGAAAATAAAATATTAATGGGAATTAATATGAAACTGTGTTAGAATGGTCCAAAAGACATGGATCAAGCCAGATCTAATCTTAGCCATTGATTAGGGACTTAATCTCGGTCGTTGATATGTCAACAGTAAAAGTATAAGAGGAGGCTTGAGGGTCACTTGGAGAACACACCAGAGTGATCAATCATTTTATTCTCTAGAGCGGGGTTTGCTAAGAGGAATAGAACTAGTGATCAGGATTTGCAACTGAGGGGCATTGAGTACAGAGAAATAGAGAGGTAGAGATAGTGTGTTGAGAGCAGCACAGTAGCCGGAGAGAGTGATGCAAATCTAGCCAGGGCTCACGCAAGGCCACACAGAGGCAGCCGAGATCTGCGCAGAGCCTCAGAGAGGTCAGGGTTGCTGACACAGAGGGCTAGAGGGCTGACACAGGGCCTCCTAAGGCTGACGCAAACCCATCTGGGGTGACACAGGACCAGTGTTGGGCAGAGAGGGGTTGACACAGTCCAAAGAGAGGCTGACGCTGGGGTTTCTGGGGCAGATTGGTGTTGAGAAGCTGCTGGAAGGATTATCTGGTGTTTTAGCCAGGAGATTTGTTGGAAACTGAGAGGTATTACTGCCAAGGAAATTCTCTATTAGGTAGGCCAGTTTCAACACCCAGATTGTACTCTAATATTTCTTAATAAGAAAACCCTCAGATAGTTGCACGGTTTTCCCATTGGGTTTTTCCGGGGACATTGGTCCAAAAATAATGGTGTCATATGGTGTGATTGTTTATGTTTCCTTCAGTTGCTGATCTATAATATGTTGAGCATGCACTAGTGTTTATTATTAGTATTTACATTGTAAATAACTTGTTAAGTAACATAAAAAGTAGGTAAGAATAAATCAGATAAAGTGCATGGAGGGTTTCTAATTACGTAGACTTAGAGCATGATTGCAGATCACAGGAGGACTGAGGACATCAGCCTAGCAGAGCAATAGCAGTAGAAAACAACTATCCCGAGGTGACAGAAGTTATTTCTACCAGAGCAACAAAAAGGGAAGAGTGACGCAGTGCCTACGTCATCAAGGGTAAGCTAGGAAGAGGCAACGCAGAGGCTAAGAAAGGCAAAGTGAGCCTCACACAGAGCCACACAAAAGTTGGGAGGCTGACGCAGTTGGCTAAGGAGGTCAAGTTGCTGGTGTTGGGACTGTGTAGAGCCTAGGAGCTCTCACCTTCAGGTTGCTGTGGTTTAGAAGGTTGTGGGAATATTGCAAAGTACAGTTGGTGAGGTACTGTAGTCAGAATAGTACCTGACAAAGCAAGGCCAAGAGGAGGGAGTTTCTACCGAGGGTTTCTAGGAACCCAGATCAGTGGTGCGATTGCACAAGATGATCAGAGTAGGGGGCATCTCGACAGCAGCAGAAGGATTTCCAAGAGGGAAATCAGGACTTAAAGGAAGTCCAGAAGAGAACTTCTAGATGGGAAGTAGAGACTTGGAGGATTCAAACAAAGAACTCCTAGGAGGGAAGTAGAAGAAAATCGTGGCACTACACAGAGTAAGAGACCAGGATAGACTGGATGGAGCATCGAACATTGCAGTTTGGAAGGCCAAAATCTTATCCGTACTTGATAGAAATCATGTCAAGAACTTCACCTTGAAGGTAATAGCTATTCTAGTCAACCCTAATGATAACGATAAGTACGAAGAGGCAATGGCAAGGGACAAGAGCATCATCCTTGACGGGGTCAAGGATCATGTGGTACCACATATTGTCGAGAAGGAAACGACATATGATACGTGGTAGGCTCTCAAGAAATTGTACCAGCATACTTTTGTGCAGAGAAGAATGCTACTTGAGAATTAGTTGAGGTTGTATCATATGAAAAAGGGAGAACCGATTGACACCTTCCTCAGAGGATTAAATGAGATCCGAGATTAGTTGACTGCTATAGAAGCTACACCGGATCAAGAGTTGATGGTGAGGATAGCCCTGAATGTTGTCTTAGAAGACTGGGAGGTATTTTTCCAGAGTATACTGGGCAAAGGGACTCTCCCACCTTGCAACAAGATGTGGGCGTCTCTTCACTAGGAAGATATTAGATGGTATTCAAAGATGGGTAGCGGCAATAAGGGGATCAAAGTCAAACAGAAGGAGGAAGAAGTTGCCTTAGCATCTGAGGGAAAGTAGGAAAAGTGGAAGAAGAAGGATCTCTCCAAGATCAAGTGCTTCCACTATGGGGAGCTGGGTCATTATGCGACCCAATGTCCAAGGAATAAAAGTAAGGGAGAGTCTTCCGAGACTACGACAATGCTAGCAAGGGTAGAGAAGGAAGTTTTGACAGATGATGACTGTGCCATGAGTGCACACACACCACTTGTGCAGAAGTGGGAAAAAATCGAGCTATAGTCAGGAAGATGACAGGCGATGAGGGGCAGGATCCTCAAGGTACCCAGCCTCTTGGATTAGACCTTGCTATGGGAGCCCTGAAGAGGAGTAGCAGGACTAGATGAGTCAGGTAGAGATGGATGCAGATGGAGCGGTAGAGAGAGCTACAGTGCAGGAGTCCCAAGACAATGTGAGGCTAGCATGCTGTAGTAGATTGAGAGGCACAGGAGTGTTGCATTAGTGCAGGATGGCACTGTGGAGCGCTTGAAAGGTATGATTTTTGAATAGTAATCTAGTGGTTTTCTAATGAGTTTCTTAACCTTTTCTGCATTATAAGTCTAGAGAATAAAAGGATTTTGATAAATAGTGTAAAAATGGAAAAACGAAGCTCAATCACCAATAATCGATGTTTTCTATGCAGAAGGACGCGGAAACAGGGGAGCATCAAGCAGAAACAAGAAGCAAAGGGAAAGCAACTACTGTCCCCTCGCTAGGAAACCGGATGCGGACGCGATCAAGAAGAATTAGAGCCAAATGATCCAGGGAAAAGAACGTGGACGCCAAAACGGAGAGCGCAAGAAAAAGGATGAGAAGAACTGAACGATTAGCGAATCCCTCAGTATCTCTGATCCTGAGGGATCGCTGCTTTAGCTTATCTTTTGTATCTAAATATCTCCGTCATTTCTGCTATATAAAGATACCACGCCATTGAGCGTGGGGGGGGGAATCGATTACTGTAATTGTATGTTTTGGAACAACTCTGAGCATTAAGTTTTGCTGAAGACTTGATCTTGTGTATCTTTGTTAATGCAATCAATATAAGAACTTTGTGTTCACTTTGTCTCTGCATCTGAAGTAGCTTTAAGC
>APFE030220787.1:267739-280208 GCA_000404065.3 Pinus taeda
GGAAACATCACTTAGAAGGTCTAAATAGAGGAAGCAAGCATGAGGACATGTTTGAGGATCAACAAGGGGGAGATGTCGACCCTCAATTTTGGTCATTTTTGTCTATCTTAAAGCCATCCATTTACCAACATATCTCATCATATTTCACTTACATATGCTTCATTTCACTCTTATTTTTCATATTCAGGCGACTAAATTAAGTTTTTTAATTTTTAGAGAGTTTTGTAAAAATTGGGTTTTAAGAGTAAATTTGGACTGCACTAAAAATTCTCATAATAGCTCCGTTAAATTCATATGTGCAAGACACCTGGGAGAGAGATGAGCACATATTTGGAAAGATTTGGAACCACATATGGATGAACACCTATTGGTTCGGTCAAACTGAGCAAATACAGCCCCTGTCAACGCTGGTCAAACTTGTCCTGACATTCAGAAAACCCTATTAAAAAGGGGTAGAATATTATTTTTTGGGATTTTGCCTAATTTTGTGAACCAAACTTAATGAGTTTAACCTAGATGGATGGATTAGGATAGATGAATGTTTTTAGAGCTATTGTAGCTGAGTTTGTTGATAATTTGCTTATTTAAACTAAGTTTATGAACCATTCATGTATGTAATTTGTGTTCAGACTATTGGAAACCTTTTGATAATTTAAAGTATACTTTCTATTATCCTAAGTTATTGTTCATGATGTGGATATTTTCATAAGTTAGTTGTAGCTAAGAGTTCCTTAGGTGTACAAGGCAAGGTTGGAGGGCCCCCATACTAAGCTAAGTACACTTTGATTACATTATCATAATTTTAATTTCAGTGTTTCTTATTTCAGATTTATGCTTCAGTTTTTTTTTTTCACTTGCTGGTTCACGGATACCCTGGTCAGTGGGTAACCGCTACGTCCAGGGGTTTAAATATCTGAGTGGACGCAACCCGAAGGACATCAACACCCATCGGCCTATTTACTGACCTAACCCCAAGAGCTTTCGGGATTCGACCCTGTGACCTCCCATTGGTGAGGCACTTGATTTGACCGATTGAGCTAACTCTTGGGGCTAGATTTATGCTTCAGTTATTTAGATGTGTGGTGATTTTTGTGTGATTTTGGGATGATGGTAGTTTAAGATCAAATTTGCATGTGAAAGGACAAACAAGAATTTAAGTTAAATTCTCTTTCTATCAAGTTATGAATCATAGCTAAAATCATCTTTTTTGCATTTCTTGTATTATTTCTTGATTTTCGGTTTTATTTGATGCAATGGTCATGATATTGGAGTAGATTTGTGAGGAATGACAACCAGGTTCTCCTAAGTTAGGAGCCTCTTCTTTTACTATGTACACATTACAGACCACTGCTCTTTAGTTTCTCTTCTTGGAGACAGTACGGTCAGGAAGGACAACCGGGTTCTCCTAAGTTAGGAACCTCTTCTCTTGCTTGCTGCATCTTGAACAAGAAACTTGTTAGTCTTTTAAAACTTAGATTATATTTGTAATATGCACTTCCTTTAACTTTATAGTCTTAACCTCTTAATTTGATTTCACCTGAAATCCATATATTTTGGACATGCTTCCAAGTCTACAAACCCGGATTGACAAGTAAAACATATGTGTTAGTTTACTTAGTAAATTGACCCAACAATGAGAATGATCTAGAAGTCGGATCAAGTCATGTTTTAATATTAGCTGTTGATTAGAGACCTAATCTCGGTCATTGAAGACTCAACATGAAAAGTATAAAATGGAGGCTTGGGGTTCATTTGGAATTACGCACGGAGAGAACGAATTGATCAAGAATTCTATTCCTAGGGCAGGGTTTGCTAAGGATTTCGAATTAAGTGATCATTCTATAGTAGAGGGGCAGTGAGAATCTGGGAGAAGGAATTTCTAAAGAATACAGGCAGAGAGGTGGAAAGAGTCAGCAAAGCAGAAAATTTGTCTGCCACGTAGAAGTTGGAACTGCCAGAACAACGGGGAAAGATGATGCAGAGGGCAAGAGCCAGAATTGTCAGAACAGTCACGAAAGATAATTTAGAGGGCGGAATTTGGAACTATTGGAACTATCGAGAACTGCTAGAACAACCAGGAGAGCTAACGTAGAGTTAGTGCAGTAGCCGGGGGAGCTGACACAAAGTTAGCGCAGTAGCCGGGAGAGCTGACACAGAAAAGTCGCTTATCATGCAGAATCCAAAACTACCAGAACAACCATAACTATTAGGAACTTCCAGAACAGTCAGGAGATGTGACGCGGAGGGAAGAGAAAGTGACTCAAGGCTGACATAGAGTCGGCACAGAAATAATCGGGTTAGCTAGTCTTATGCTAGATCAGTCAAAATTCTGTCGAGCGAAGTGAGGTAAAACTCACTGAGATTTTTCGCCAGTATTTTTATCTATAAAGGATTACTAGATGGGCATCCTGGATTTGTATTCAGATATTTCTCTTGCATAATAATAAACCCTCAGAGCTACTACCCTAGTTTTCCCACATTGGGTCTTTTCTGGGGATTATTGTGCCCAAAAATAAGTGTGTCCTATGTATCTTGTTCTTTGCTCTGTTTTCTGTTTCATGAGATCAAATATTTAATTAGTGTAGGCCACAGAAGTAATTTTCTTTAGTATTCAGAAGAATAACTTGGTTAATGTATTGTTTGGTCAATTTAGTGTCCTAAATTGCTCTACATAAATTATTTAGTGTCTTAAGTCTAACTTTCGTAAAGGCTACACAAAATCTAAAAATGAGAAAAAAGAGCTTAAGGAAGACTCAGAAGCAAAGTTTAAGCAAGAAATGAAAACAGAGTTTTTATTCCTGTTTTACTATTATTTCCAAATCATGAACTAAAAACTGAAAGTGAAATTTGCAACTGATGTCTAATTAATTACAGAAACAAAACTAAATGAAATACTTAGTTACTCCACCTCTCAATTTTGGGAGAAAATCTCCTTGTGATGACATTTGAGGAATTCTATACTTCATTGTTTTAAGAGAAAATAAATACAGAGATGTAGCAAAGACTCATTGCATAAATGAAATGTTCAACCACTTAGTTTAGGATGAATATCAACTTGAAGGGTTTTTCAAAAATATTCATTAACACCATGAATCAATAAACTATAAATAAAATGGAAAGGACAGTAAATGGCACTGATCAGTCTAATTGAGAATTTGAAGACTAGTAAAACAGTGAATGAAGTAAACTAAATTACATTACTGAATTTCAACTTCTAACTATTGATAAAAACTAGAAAGAGATCAAGCAAAAAGAAGCCACTCTGCATTATGAATGATATTAGTAAGAAAATGATGAAAATTGCATTATAAACATTGTTAGTACAAAAATTATTACGAACACTGTGAAAGGAAATGATGAATTTACAATCTAACTAGAAAAGGAAAAAAAAATGAAATGAAACATTCTTCAGTGCAGGGGCCCTCTACAATTGATTAGGCTATGCTTGCTTAATCAACTCCAAGAAAACTCCTTCAAATTTCCATAAAACTTGCGGTCTTCATATTAAAAACAGGGACACAAAATGCCTAGGAGTTACATAGTTTAAAACTTCAACTTCACAATAAAACTCTCACCATTACTACTAACTTCTTCAGTCCTTTACACAGGTATTTATAAGAAAAACCATACAACTGTTTGTGGAGAAAAACATGCTATAGCTAAACATAGAGAAGGCAATTGTGCGGAATTTCTTCCTCAGCTGCTGGAAACATAAATCCAAGACATGGTGGCTGTTGGATTCGGTTGTACAAGTGGTTTTTGGATTCCGTAGGTATCGGTAACTTGTTTCAGATAACGCTTCCCATCACTGTGAAACATGTAATTAATCACGAAACAGAGTCCTGTTGCCTTTGGTCTCTACATTTGACTTCTTCATTAACCGTAGTCTTATGCCATCTTCTTTGTCGAACTAGGCCAGGTGAATGGGACAAGGTCCATGTCACGCTGATTTCCAAGTTGCCCATGTAGCTAGTTTCTCCTTCTGACACATAGAAGCTGTTAAAGCATGAAGGTAGTTGTGGAACAGCCAATTAGATGCAGAATAGGCTGCGTTCCGTAGCTAATATACAAAAATTTATTCAAACATCAAAACATAAAAGCATAACAGGTAAATCACTAAATGTCCTCCTCAAGACAGTATATACCGGTCCTTGATGATAAGAATGCATCTTCTTCATGGAAAAAAACAAAGAAAAGGAATGAGAAGTGTTGCTAGGGAAAGAGTAATTTTGAGACTCAACATGTATATTAAAAATCAAGTAGGTGAAGTTGATTCAGATTTGTTGCAATAGGGGTTCCTTCAGAGTAGGAATTTTCACACAAAACTGAACTAACAAAAGGCTACTAATTTATGTTCTAATGTATTTTTATTATTGATACCTCTAAATGTTTCATTTTGCTTAATTTTGCTTCATTTTCCTCCTCACATGCAACCTTTGACCTTTCACCTCCATTTCCTCCTAATTTCCTTTATTTCCATAAAAAAGTATGCCAATTAATGCCTCTTTTCCTTTCAAAGCCTTTAACAAAGCCTCTGCCAATTTCCTTTAGTCATAAACACAACAAGTGATGCCCGCTAAGATATTTTTCCCAAAATTTAGCTTGGAATAAGTGTCCCTTGACCTTGGTCTTATTTTTCCTTTATTAACTTCTATTACATGAACTTTTGACCTAGGGTTGTTACAGACCCCTCCCCCTTAGGGGAACACCTTCCTCGGTGTTCTATGACACCTACAACTAGTAAAACCGCTGAAATCCAAAACATACTGCCCATGGAGCTTTATAACCCATCTTGTTGCAATATTTACAATGAACAAACTGCTCAAAACCATCATGACAAACATGATAACGTAAAAACCATACTGCTTATTGGAGCTTTATAACACAACTCATTATTGTATTTACAATAACAACCATACATGAATATGTACATATACCAAAACTGCATTGCCTCAACCGGCAAACAATGGAGGATACATAGCCCACATCTAATCAACCATCTCCCATGTAGTTTCATTGGGCCCAAAGTGCTTCCACTGCACTTTAACTTGCTCGATTTCTCTGTTTTGGAGCATGAGCTATTTCCACTGCAATATGCACTAAGGTTGTGTCTAGAATTATATTTCTGGTTCCACCTGTAATACAAACCAATCAATAACATTATCAACATCCTTTGCATATGTTTTGAGCAACAGAACATGGAAAACATCATGGACTTCCACTATCGAAGGCAGTGCAAATTGGTATGCCACTAGTCCAATCCTCTCAAGGATCTCAAAATGCTTGCAATATTGTGGTGCCAACTTGGCACATGATCCAATCCTCAAGGATCTGTTCTTGGGCTTGATGTGAAAATACACATGCTCCCCAACCTAAAACTCCTTAGCTACCCTGTGTTGGTCTGCATAACTCTTCTGTATGTCCTATGCTGCTTTTAGATTCTTGTTTATGACTTTCATTTCTTGTTCCATGTCTACCAACATGTCCAATCCAATAAGCACCTTGTTAACTGGATCACTCCAACTAATGGGAGTATTACAAATTCGCCCATATAGTGCCTCAAATAGACTCATCCTCAGTGACTCTTGATAAAAAAAATTTGTAAGCAAACTCAACCAATGCCCATTTCCTCTGTCGATGCATCACATACATCCTCAACATATCCTCCATAATCCTATTGACCCTCTCTATTTGTTCGTCTGTTTGCGGATGATAAGTTGTATTGAAGGTCAACTCTGTCCCAAAACCTACAAACAACTCCTTCCAATACTTGGAAGTGAATTTAACATCCTTATCTAACACAATCTTGTTTAGAACACCATGCAATCTCATGATCTCCCTAATGAATACCTGTTCCACCTCACTAGCTGAATAAGTAGTATTTAATGGAATGAAGTGAGCTACCTTGCTCAAATTGTCTACTGCAACCATGATAGAATCATGTTGCCTCGATTTAATCAGAAGATGTGTAATTAAGTCCATGGAAATGACCTCCCATTCCCATTCTGGAATCAGAATAGTCTGAAGCAATCCACCTGGATGCTTACACTTTTCTTTCACCTGCTGATAGTCCAAACATCTAGCCATGAACTCTGTCATTTCCTTCTATATATTTGGCCAATAGTAAAAATTCTTCATTGTCTTCAACGTCTTCTGATATCATGGGTGACATGAAAATACCTCAAGATAATCTTCTTGGGCCCACTGCCATCCGACACATAGATCCTGTCCCTGAATCTCACAAAGCCATCTGTCGTGAGATGAAAGTCCACATCCTGATCACTTGTACCCTACTACTGTAACATGTGCCTAAGCTCCTTGTACCTATCATCATGTTGTCCTGCCTATAATATATGATCCTGTAAATCTATCCCATACGAGCTCACTATTGCAACATGGTTCATTTATACTCTCCTATTCAGACCATATGTAACCTTGTTTTCCTTACCTTTGATGTATCTTATCTCAAATTCAAAATCACTAAGGGTTTCCAACCATATAGCTTGCCTAGCATTCATATTTAGTTGGTCAAATATATATCTAAACCCACTATGGTCACTCATGAATACGAAACTCCAGCCAAGAAGATAGTGTCTCCACATATCCAATGCATGGATACTAGCTACCAACTCAAGATCATGAGTCACATAGTTATGGTCATGCTCATTCGGTTTCTTGGACTCATAGAATACCACTTGTCCCTCCTGCATGAATACTCCACCAAGTCCTCTCTTGCATGCATTTGTACATGCCACAAACTCTTTATCTAGATCTACAATCTTAAGAAATTGAGCATTTTTCAACAACAATTTCAGTTGCTCAAAACTTGTTGCACATTCCTCTGTACATTCAAATTTCTTCCCTTTCTTATGTAAGGATGTAATGGCATATGAAATGTGTGAGAAGTTCTGGATGAACCTCCTGTAGCAACCTACTAACCACATGAATGATCTGACTTTATCCACATCCTTAGGAGCTTCCCACTCCATGATAGCCCTTATCTTTTATGGATCTACTATTATGCCTTCTTTGGAAACAACATGTCCCAAGTAATGCACCTCTATCTAAAATAAATTGTACTTTATAAGCTTTCCATACAATTTATTCTCTCTTAGCGATCTAAATATTGTTGCTAGATGCTCGGTATGCTCTTCCTCATTCTTACAAAACATCAAGATGTCATCAATGCATACAATAACAAACTTGTCCAGATAAGGACGCAACACGTTATTCATCAAGCACATAAAATTTGTTGGACCATTATTCAAACCAAATGGAACTACAACAAACTCATAATTCCCATACTCGGTCCTAAAATATATCTTGTAGATGTCCTCTTCCTTGATGCATATCTGATGATATCTTGATTTGAGATCAATGTTTGAGAAAATTACTTCCCCCTTCAACTGATCAAACGAGTCATAAATCCTCGACAATGGGTACCTATTCTTGATCTTCACCTTATTTAGTTGCATATAATCAATGCACAACCTAAGAGTATTGTCCTTCTTCTTCAATAGCAATATTGGTGCACCCCGAGCTGATACACTTGGCCTAATGTATCCCTTATCAATCATTTCCTTCAGTTGCAACTTCAACTCTACTAACTCTGGTGTGCTCATCCTGTAAGGTTCCTTTGATGTTGGTGTTGCCCCTACTACCAACTCAATAAAAACGTACACTTCACTGTGGGGAGGAAACTTTGGAATATCTACTGGAAACACATCATGAAACTAATGTAATACAAAGTATCTCTTGAATATTTATCCATCCTCAGCATCCTTACCCTTGTCACTAGAGATATGGACTACAAACATCACACATCCTTTCCTACAACTACGCTTAGCCTACATAGTGGTGACCACCCTCGCTGATTTAGGCGGTTTCTTTCCTTGCAATGTTTTATTTTCTCCATTATCATCTAGGCTCTCAATAGCCTTGTCATAAAAATCTACTTTGGTCCTGTGAAGGTATAGCCAATCCATACCCAAAAGCATACTATATGATCCTAATGGCAGTGCATTCAAATGTGTTGTTGTAATCATACCATTCAGCTCAAATGCACAAGCTCTTATCCAGTGATCAACTCTTTTCTTAGTACCTATAGCCAACTGCACCAACGAAGACTTTGCATGTGCTTCTTTTCTCAAGCCACAATTATCCACCAAGTCAGGATTAACATAATTATAATTAGATCTTACCTTCCATCTCGATTATGGATGTTTGATGATCTACCTTCTTATTGTCCACAACTGCATAAATCCGATGAATGTTATGACCAACATCACCAACTATTTGTGCCTCATGAGCACTATAGATCTAAGGCCTGCCACCCTGGTACAATGGAAAATCCTTCTTGTGAAGATATTTTCCACATACCCATCACTGCAATGGTCCCCTACCATCACCTATGTTTTGCTTCTCTCTAGGTTGTGACCCATGTCCCTTCTCAACTGCATTGAACTTCTTGTAAGGGACCAAAAATTCTTTCTCACATGCATCTTGAGGTCTTCCCTGCTTCAGTGGCCACTTCCATTTAATTTTATCATTTCCTTTCAACTCACTCTTAGGCTCAACTTTGCGCTTTCATTTCTCATAAAAATGCTTTACCTTCCTGATGGTTTCCTTCAACGATGTAGGCTCATCAAACTCAATCTGGTCTCTATATGTTGCTAGCAGCCCACTGATGAATCTTTGTATATTAGCCTTCTCATCCTTGAGATAAGGCACATACCTCAATAGCTTTGGGAATCTGCTAGTATACTCATCATCTGTCATAGAACCCATCTGTGGCTCATAAAACTCCTTAGCTCTATCATCATAGTACATCTCTGACAAGTAATTCTTCTTGAAGAGTCTCTCAAACTCATCCCAAATCAACTCTTCTTCCTGGATGGAAATTATTCACATCTTCCCACCAAATATATGCTTTCCCTTTGAGATTGAAGGTGTCTATCTTGGATTTTATGTTCTCTAAATAGTTGTGCAATCTAAATAATTTATTCATCCCAAAAAACCATGTCACTACATCTTTTGCCTTCTTCATCTCTCCATCAAATGTAAGTGGCTTGAATTTCTTGAAATCCTCAGGTAAGTACTCACCCCTACTATAAGGATGATGATGCTGATGGCTATGATGGTGTCTCCTAAATGAGGAACTAAAATGATGTCCATACATACCAGTCCTCCTTTCAGGTGTATCATGTGATCTACCACCTCTAGCTATATCCCCTCTATCCAACTTGTATTAGGACTGAGACCTGCTACCATAGGCTCCATTAGTTTCCTCTTCCTTATCTTGATTGATCCTTAATTGTCCCTGTATCTAAAAATTTGACAAGTTCTGAAGAATCACTACATTGACCTCTAACTGCTTCTCCTGAGCCCTTGCAAGTCTTTCTTGATCCTCAACCAACCTGTCATTATCCACATTGCAACTTCTAATCTCTACCCTCAAACTCCTCAATGTTCCTGCTATACCAAGAGAATTATCTCCTCCTTGTTGCCCAACTGATCTGTAGGGAGTGTCACAGGAACTATAGTCTGCCATTTTTCTTGTCAGCTTTGCTTCCTCTTCTTCTTGCAAGTGGTCCATGTCAGATAAACCAAATAGATACCAAAATTAAAATAATACCTCATGGTTGTTCAGGGGAGACTTATCTCATTTACAATATCAAGCCACATTAGCGTGATACATATATAATTATAATCACATAAATATAATAAAATCATGCATGACCATACCAACTGTACACCATGACCCTATGCATGACAACCATAGCCATGAGAACATCATATTTTACCCAAAGAGAGTGTAAACCGCTCTGATACCACCCTGTTACCCACCACCTCCCACATTTACCCACTTTCACTGGTTTTCCCTGGGTAAACATGAGTTGAGGTTCACTATGATAAGACTTAACCTCCTAAATGACCTTAAGGAAATGGATTCGACAACTTAATACCTTACTGACTGATCTAGAATTTATCTAGGACAAAGAATTAAAGGTATTACAGACTCATGTGCATGGATGTGCCTATGTTACTTTATGCAATGGATAAATAAGATTGCAAAATACATAGACACTGAAGTAGTTAGAGAAAACATAAAAAGAAAACATGTAATACAACAAGTTTAATAAGGAGTTCACCCAATACTCTTGGGCTACGTCTCCTGGTCCAACTTTCAGTGGTGGCCTCTCTATTATGTTTTCAAAGTAGAGTTTCTTTACAACAGTGAGCTCAATTTGAGTCTCACTCAACAGATATGAATCAGTAGGATTTGAGTACACAGACTCTCTTACTGGTACTTGACCTCTATTGGTCACAGTAGTATGAGCCCAATCTGAAACTCATACATGACAGGCCTACGCCGAGGAGCTCGCTTGAACCTCTCAAGCTTTCTCTAGAGTGTACAAACTCTCTGACTCTCTCTGGATTTGTCTAGCTCGATACTGCCCTCACGTCAACTCGGATTCTTCTCTCTGTTCTCTACTCTTAGCTTTCTATGTCTAACTAACTCCTCTATGTGTGTGTCTATCCTCTGCTTCTGTCAGTTCATGGATTTAAAGCCATTCTGCTTTTTGTCGGTTCATTTCCACTTCCCGACGTTCTGGTTTTCCTTCCTCTGTCCATTGAAACTCCCCTGTTCTGCGTCATCATCACTGTGTAACGCTTCACAGGGAGGTGGCCACCTATTCTGCAACGAGTGACTGTGTCAAGTTCCTTGGACACATTTGAATGGTTGTTATTTCTGTTTGCTCCAAGATGCCCGCGAAACATGAATCTTCTACCAACTCATCGTCCACGTCAAACTTCAAACCCCATGTAATCTTGCTTTACAACCTTGTCAAATCCAGTCATTTATCAAGCCACGCCTCTACTGTTGATTTGGGACCCCCATATCCTACGGTCGTCATTCATATCGGGTGGGTAAGTAGCATGACGTTTACCCGTCCGATGTGAGCAGTTTTCTCTCTCTTCCATCGGACGCGTGTCACTCAGTGTGTGGCATCGAGCGGGACCCGGTCAAAACTACTTACCGCCTTGAGACCTTCTGATATCCTGCTAGTTTTGTGGAATCCACGGAACTGAATTGATTACTTATCCATATTTCATAGCCATTTCAGGTCCGGGAACTTTGGGGCTTTCCTTCATTGAGGGGGATGCTATGCGATAGGCAATTAGTGCTTTAGCGCTAATCGCGTATCGAGAACCACCCCCATTTCTTGAATTAGCCTCTGGTTTTGCCAATTTGTGTTAGCGCGCGTTACCATGGGCCAATGGTCTGCGCGCTCGACCGAGGGTCCTCGTTGCTCCACGCCGATCACAATTGCAACTGTCACGAGGATTCCTTCTGATAGCTTGATATTTATAAGACTTGAATCTGTTTTGCATAATTTGAACGAGTTTATGAAAACTTAGAGAGTTTTTAGGATCCAATTCGAATCACAGCCTTCCTACTGAAAAAGCTTTTGGACCACCAAAATTTTATTTTTAAGCATTAATCAAGTGAGGGTACTGATTCCTCGCTTGCCCAATTTCTATCCATTTCGCACTGCTTGGCTTTGAACCTTTGAGTCCAATCCTAAGGTACTCAACATCCCCTCTGCACGCAGTTCTCACCTTCCTATCCAGAACTGTATCTTCCTGCAATTCATTAAGATATTCAGGCAATAGATCATCAATAGAAGGCAATTAACTCTGCTCTTCGGGATCTTCAATTAATGAAGGTTCAAATAATCTCAAGTTGTCTGCATTAAAAACTAAGTAGATGTGCAGGTAAACTGGTAAATCAAGGCGAAAAGCATTCTCACCAATTTTCTCAAGTATCTTGAAAGGTCCATACCTTATTGGCTTCATCTTCTTACCTTCACCTTACATTCAGTCTGTGCTGATATACAACCAGACTTGATCACCAACTTGGAAACTATGCTCCATCTGATGCTTGTCATGCCTTGCCTTGTACTTGGCTTGGCTCTTTTCCAGCAATTCCTATACTGCCTGGTGAATCTCTTGGATTTGTTCGATGAACTTGGCTGCCTTGTCCACATCACTTTTTCCATCAACCGCTATGTCTTTACCAAAGACAAAATCCAAGGGAGACCTTGGTGTCAAACCAAAATAGGTCTCAAAAGGAGATCTCTGTGTAGAAGAATTTTTAGCTCAGTTGTAAGCATGTTGCACATAACATAAATATTCATCCCAATGCTTGGGATGCTTGCTGCAATAGCCTCTAAGCTACTAGATCACTGTCCTATTGACTACTTCTGTTTGGCCATCTATTTGCAGATGAAAAGTTGTGCTCTTCTTCAGCCTGGTGTCCATCAATTCCCACAGACTTGACCAAAATTTCCCAATAAATCAGGTATCTTGATCGAATATAATGGAAGTGGGTAATCCAAAATGAACCCATACATGCTGAAAGAACAACTTTGCAGTTTGTTCAGCTGTAATCTGTTTGTTACAA
>APFE030220787.1:280361-298627 GCA_000404065.3 Pinus taeda
ACAAGCCTAGTTTTCTATTGCTGGGCTTGCTTTTAGCACACATGGTACACCCTCTTACATATCTAGAAATTGTCTCATTCATTTTTGGCCAATAACAAAATCTTTGCAGTTGTGCAACTGTTTTACTTACACCAAAGTGACCTAATGTTAGAGAAGTGTGTGCTTCTCAAATTATCTTTAATCTTTCTATTTGAGGAATGCATAACTCTCCCAAATGATACAAGAGTTGGTCCTTAACATGATAATTCAATTCTTCTACTTATTTGCCATGACTTAAAGTTGTATATACATCTTTAAAATCTATATCTTGAGCATACTGTTCAATGTAGCTTTCATGCAATACTGAGTTATGCTTAAGTATAGTGGATGCATTTATGATTGGTCTGGATAACATATCTACAACTTTATTGTGTGTGCCCTTTTTATATCTAATGACAAGATGAAGTTGTTGTAGAAAACCCATCCACCTATAGTGTCTTGAATGCTGCAACTTAGTTTGTGAGGGCAAAAATTGAAGTGGTTGATGGTCAGTATGTATAACTATCTCTTTGCCCATTAAATAATGTTTCCACTTTTTCACACTCTGTACTAATGCATACAATTCCTTATCATATGTGCCATAATTAACTACTGCAGAAGTAAATGTCTCATAATGATAACATGTGGGTTTACCGTGCTGCATCAACACTACTCCCATGGCATAGTCACTGGCATCCATTTCAATCTCAAATGGTCTTTGAAGGTCGGGCAGTGCTAGTACTGGTGAAGTACTAATCTTTTCTTTCAAGGTGTCGAAGGCTTTCTGTTGTTTTCCTCCCCACTGAAACACCTTTTTCAATCATGTTAAAGCATGTAAGTGAGCTACAATTAAGGAAAATTTAGAACTAAACTTTCTCCAATACTGTGTTGCTCCTAAGAAGATTCTAACTTCGGTAGAAGATTTGGGTTTAGGCCAGTTTACAATGACTGCAACCTTAGAAGGATCTATCTTCAATTCACCACCCCCTATAATATGACCCAAATAATTCAAAGATGTTTTTCCAAATTCACATTTTGAGAGCTTAACATAAAGATTTTCCTTTTTCAAAACATATAGAGTCTACTTAACATTCTTTAAATGTTCTTCCCATTTTTTACTAAATATAAGAATGTCATCCAAATATACAATGTCAAAATCATCAAGAAAAGGTCTGAGTACATCATTCATTACTCTCATGAAAGTAGTAGGAGCATTAGTTAAGCCAAAAGGCATAACCAACAACTCATACAATCCCTGCTTTTTTTTGAAAGCAATCTTCCATGCATCTTGCTCTGCAACTTTGACCTGATGATAGCCATTATGCAAGTCCAACTTGGAAAAAAAAACAGCTTCCTTTATTTGATCCAATAGATCATCTATGTGAGGAAGGGGATAATGATTTTTTATCGTTATCTTATTCAGTGCTCAGTAATCAATGCACATTCTCCATGAGCCATCTTTCTTTCTCACCAAGACAATTGGAGACCCACATGGTGATGTGCTAGGTCTGATGAACCCCTTCTTGAGTAGCTCCTGTACCTGCTTCTTGATTTCTACATTCTCTAAAGCGAACAACCTGTACATTCCGATGTTAGGCAATGGAGCATCTTGCTACAAATTAATATCATGTACCATTTCCTTTTTGGGTGGCAGACCTTTAGGTTCTTGAAACAATATATCATATTCTAAAACATTATTTTTTTAAATCAGCTTGTTGTTTAGCATCACAGCCCTCAAATACATTGGTTTTATCAGGTTTTTTTTCCTTTACAACCATCGGTAAAAATTGTTTGCATGAATTTACAATTCTTTTCATCTGCTCTTAGTTTATGAGAGTATAATTATTCTTGAGTTTATGAGCTCTTACAATATATTTGATCCCATGTTTAACGAGTTGATACTTGTTCTCAGCTCTATAGAAAATAGCTTTTCTATCATACAAGTAAGGACTTCCTAAAAAAATTCCACATATATCCAAAGGAACTATATCTAACTCAACTTCATCTACAAATGCTGACCCAAAAGAAAACCTAAGTTTACATTGTCTAGTCACTTGTAGGTTGTGCTTTATCACATAACCAACCTAATGGATATGGTTTTTTGTGAGGTGTGGCTAGTAATCCCCAACTTCCTTTACAATTTGCTTAGAATTAAATTTACTTGTGAGCCACTATCTAAACAAGTATCAATCTTTTTGATGATTGGAAAATAACTCGATATTGAAAAAGCTCATGCCTTTTCCTCTCATTTTCTTCATTATCAGTAGATTGTGCAGAATTACTAGTAGATGCTTCAAAATTTTTACCTTTTATACCTATGGCTGCGATTGTTGTTTCATCTCCTGAGTCTGACCCCAAATCCTTTTGAATAGCTACAACAGTCTTCTTCTTCTTGACCTCGAACTTCTTGGGTCTCAGCTCCGGATGCAGGATCTTGCAATGTTCATCATCATGCCCATCCTTCTTGTAGTGAGTGCATGAAGATTTGGTCTTTTGTACAGTATTGGTCTTCCTCTCTTTCCATTTTTGTTTTCTTTTTCTCCTTATTCTTGCTTACAGTGGGTTTTGATGATCCCTCAACTTCTGGGTTCACATTCTTTCCTCTAGCCTCTAGATGTGTAGCTTGAACAGATACCTCATCTATGCTAGTAGGATTAAACATGAGAATAGTGTGTCTTAAGTAGTTGTGTAGACCACCTATATACTTCAACAGATTTTTAGGCGAGTCTAAAGAAATTCCTAGAATCAAAGCTCTTTTCCTAAATTTTTGAGTGTAACTTTGTACACTTTTTCTTTTTAATTGGCGAAGAGTTTTCCAGCTCATCATGGCTTGCTGCATATAGGCTAGTGGATAGAATTTTTTTTTAATTGTAGAAACAAACTCACTCCAGACAGAAAGAATTTTACCATGTTTCTTCATGTCAGCTTGTATCCTACCTTCCCACCATACTAAGGCAGTGCCTCCAAGGTGTAGGCTGGCCAACTAAATCTTACAATTGTCTAAATCAATGCTCTGCACTCTGAAATAAACATCAATCTGTCTAATCCAATTATCTAGCTTCTCTGCATTCAACTCTCCATCATATATCGGTAAATCAAATTTAACATTTAATTTAATCAAAGATTTTATTTATTTATTTATTTATTTATTTTATTTATATATATATTATATATATATATATTTTTTTTAGGGCTACTAGGAGGTGTGGGAAGTTTTTTTTTTTTTTTTTTTTTTAGGGCTACTAGGAGGTGTGGGAAGTTTTTCTTCTTTCCCTTTGCCTTTTGGAGTGATCATGGAGGAGAGATTCTTCTGCTCCTTTATATCTTTTGGAGTTTGATGCATCTTCCTCTCTACCTTTCTTAAATTCTCTATACATTTCCTCTACCATGGCTTTCATGGTCATGAAATTATCCATGAACTGAGGTTTTGATTCCAATGGACTTTCTTCTGACATTTTCCTCTCAGGATAGACTCTTCCAATTTTAGGGTTAGTTTCAACCAACTCTCCTTCTCCTCATTTAAGCTTTGATCTAGTTAGCATTCAACAACAAAATCTAGCACAAGCTTGTCTAACCTTAGTAACCTAGAGCTCTGATACCACTTGATCTAGAATTTATCCAAGACAAAGAATTAAAGGTATTACAGACTCATGTGCATGGATGTGCCTATGTTACTTTATGCAATGGATCGATAAGATTGAAAAATACATAGACACTGAGGTAGTTAGAGAAAACATAACAGGAAAACATGTAATACAATAAGTTTAATAAGGAGTTCACCCAATACTCCTGGGCTACGTCTCCCGGTCCAACTTTCAGTGGTGGCCTCTCTATTATGTTTTTAAAGTAGAGTTTCTTTACAACAGTGAACTCAATTTGAGTCTCACTCAACAGATATGAATTAGTAGGATTTGAGTACACAGACTCTCCTTATTGATACTTGACCTCTACTGGTCACAGTAGTATGAGCCCAACCTAAAACTCATACATGACAGGCCTATGCCGAGGAGCTTGCTTGAACCTCTCAAGCTTTCTCTGGAGTGCACAGACTCTCTGACTCTCTCTGGCTCTGTCCGGCTCGATGCTACCCTCAGGTTAGCTCGGCTTCTTCTCTCTGTTCTCTACTCTTAGCTTTATGTGTTTAACTAACTCATCTCTGTGCGTGTTTGTCCTTTGCTTCTGTCGGTTCATGGCTTTAAATCCAGTCTGCTTTCTGTCGGTTCATTTCCACTTCCCGACGTTTGGGTTTTCCTTCCTCTATCCATTCGAACTCCCATGTTCTGCGTCATCATCACTGTGTAACGCTTCATAGGGAGGTGGCCACCTATTTTGCAACGGGTGAGTGTGTCAGGTTCCCTGGACACATTTGAACGACTGTTATTTCTGTTTACTCCAAGATGCCCGTGAAACACGAATCTTCTGCTAACTCATCATCCACGTCAGACTTCAAATCCCATGTAATCTTGCTTTACAACCTTGTCATATCCGGTCATTTATCGGGACGCGCCTCCACCGTTGATCTGGGCCCCCTAGATCCTACAGTTGTCTCTCATATTGGACGGGTAAGTAGCATGACGTTTACCTGTCTGATGTGAGCGATTTTCTCTCTTTTGCCAGACACATGTCACTCAGTGTGTGGCATCGGGTAGGACTCGGTCAAAACTGCTTACCGCCTCGAGGCCTTCCGATATCCTGCCGATTTTGTGGAATCCATAGAACCGAATTTATCACTTTTCCGCATTTCATAGCCATTTCGGGTCTAGGCACTTCAGGGCTTTCCTTCACTAAGGGGGAAGCCCTATGATATGCGATTAGCACTTTAGTCTCTGGTTTTGCCAATTTGCGCTAGCGTGCATTACCATGGGCCAACGGTCTGCGCGCTCGACTGAGGGTCCTTGTTGCTCCGCGCTGATCACAATTGCAACTGTCACGAGGATTCCTTCTGATAGCTTGATCTTTCTCAAACTTGAATCTGTTTGGCATAGTTTGAATGATTTTATGAAAACTTAGAGAGTGTTTACGATCCAATTTGGATCACTGACTTCCCTCAAGTGTTACAAGACCTTCAAGAGAAACCCAACCCCTCTAGGTGTCAAACCCTTGAGATAACTCTCTTTTTCACTGACCTAGAGCCCTAGTCCCTTCCTTGCCAAGGCATGCAAGAAACTATAGCCCTCCATTCACACTAATAACCCTACCTCCATGCGACTATGGACTTTTCCAGTCAATTATATGCCAACAACCCTGAATTTTGAGCCACTTTTCAAGGCCAGGACTCAGACTTCTACCCAGGACTCAATAAAACTTCTAGAGATGACAAATGACATAGAAACAAATATTATGAACCAAAAATTGAACCAGGACTTGACCTGACATTCTGTCAAATACATGGTGAAAATGAAACCTAGAACCATGAATGAAAATCTAAACATAATGATCTAAAAATGTATCTGGATAAACAACAAGGAACAATTCCTTCTCACAATAGTTGTCATAACATCAATTAGGTCTTGCATTCATTATCTAGACATTCATTAATAGAAATGTGTTAAGATCCATACTTAGATCTATCAATTGACCATGCTTATAACCAACATAGAACCAGATAAATAGTATTGAGAGAACAACCATTAAATCCACATAATAACAAGTACATTTACTCATCAAAAGCAAGAGGAACTTAGCTCTTATTAACCATATGCAAAGCCAGCCAAGTCAGGGACTTCCACGTACCACCTGACCATAAATTAGGTTGAATCAAATCTTTCTTTTAGTCAATAACCCTATTACCATATTCCAAGCATGAATGTGGGATATAGTGGGATAAAACCATCCATAAAAAACCAAGGGAATCAAGAGGTTAAATCACCTCCACCCTCACCATGTCGTGATCTCACCTAAATTGGTCCCGAGATGAAAAACCAAACCGAGATCCAAAACCTTCAGACAATCCATAGCTCAACTGAGAAAGAATCCCATCACATCATGGCTTCATAAATGGCAAGGCAAGGTTGAAAACTTTTTCAAAAACCCAGCAAAATCCATGCCACTGACAACAACAACAACAAAAATACACATGCATATGCCATGCATGCCAAAGCTAGCTAGGAAACCATACATGCAATTTGTTACCTATAAGTATACATGTTGAAGCTGCTTGATCCAACCTTTCCTTGCCTAATCCTTGCTTTCCTTGTCCTTCCTTTGCTTGTTTAATCTCCTTAGCTTCTTGGTGCTCTTCTCCTCTTTGAGACTAACTCCAAAACTAAACTGACAAAAGACTACCAACTGATGCTCTGATGTATTTTTTTTATTGATGCCTCTAATTTCTTCATTTTCCTTAATTTTCCTTCAATTTCCTCCTCACAAGCAACCTTCGACCTTCCACCTCCCTTATCTCCTAATTTTTTTTATTTTCATAAACAATGTGCCAATTAATGCCTCTTTTCCTTTTCAAAGCCTTTACCAATGCCTTTTCCAGTTTCCTTTAGCCATAAACACAAGTAGTGATGCCCAGTATGATATTTTTCCCAACATTAAACATGGAATAAGTGTCCCTTGACCTTGGTCTTATTTTTCCTTTATTAACTTTTATTCATAAGACTGCTTTCAGGATAAGATATTGGCACCATGAGTTTGTAGTGGTACCCTTTGGGCTTACTAATTCCCCTGCCACGTTCATGTGCTTAATGAATAGTGTATTTCATCCCTACTTGGATGGGTTTCTCATTGTGTTCGTTAATGACATAACAGTGTACTCAAGGATAAAGGAAGAGCATGAAAAGAATTTGGCTACAGTGCTACAGTTGTTGAGGGAGCACAAGCTCAACAAGTGTGTTGTCTTCCAAACAAAAAGACATTATTTGGGACATATTGTCTCCAAGGAAGGGATATCAGTTGATACAGAGAAGATCAAGGCCATAATGGAGTATCCAAATCCAAATAATGTGGATGAGATCAAATCATTCATGAGATTAGCAAGATATTATATGATATTTATAAGAAATTTCTCCAAGATAGGCCATCCTATCATAGCTTTGTAGAGAAAAGGAAAGAGACTTGAGTGGATTTCTCAATGTGCAAATATCTTTAATCAATTAAAACAATTGCTCACCAATGCACCAGTGATGAGGATTTCATATTTTGACAAGAATTTTGTGGCATGCGCAGATACCTGCAAGGAAGGGCTCAATGGATTTTTAATGCGGGAAGGACATGTAGTATGCTATGAGTCGAGGAAATTAAATGAACATGAGGTGAATTATGTAACTCATGATTTGAAGTTAGTTTCCATCATTCATACCTTGAAAATGTTGACTTACTACCTCCTTGGTAGAACATTTACACTCATGATAGACCATAGTGGGCTCAAGTACTTGTTTGGGCAACCCATTGAATTCTAGGCAAGTGATATGGTTGGCCATGCTTAGTGAGTTTGAATTTGAGATTAATTACAT
Source organism: Pinus taeda (assembly GCA_000404065.3). Taxonomy (NCBI): domain Eukaryota; kingdom Viridiplantae; phylum Streptophyta; class Pinopsida; order Pinales; family Pinaceae; genus Pinus; species Pinus taeda. The sequence continues at coordinate 287,837 of APFE030220787.1, forward strand.
CAAAGGAAAAGAAAATAAGATTGTTGATGCTCTCATCAGAAGAATTCATGTGAACCACTTGGCAGTCGTAAGTTTTTATAAGACAAACCTGGTAGAAAAGTTCAAAAGTACAGGACAACAAGATGAACAATATTAGCAAGTGAAAGAAAAATTGTTGCAAGCTGGTAAGGATGAAGAATATCACCTCACTGATGAAGACCTAATATAATTTAAAAACATAATTTATGTGCTGAATAGTGGTGGATTAACAAGGATAACAATGAAAGAGTTCCATGTTAATCCATATTCATGCTTTCTAGAGTACCAAAAGACCCTTACAACCATTAAAAGGTACTATTACTAGCCGAATTTGAGGAAGTGGTTGATTTTTTGGAAAAATGCATAGAATCCAGTAGGTAAAATCTGAGTGTTAGCATCCAACAGGTTTGTCCTAGCCTATTCCCAATCCGAAATGGAAATGAGTGGTAATTTATATGGATTTCATTACAGGATCACGTAGAACATCTAAGAAACATGATGGAATCATTGTAGTGATAGGCAAGAAGAGCAAGGTATCTCACTTTGTGGTGGTGGAGCAAATCTTCATAAAGGACATTATGAGGCTACATGGTACCCCCAAGAAAATTATTTTACCCAAAGATGCTAATTTCACTTCATGGTTTTGAAAGGAACTACTTATATTTTTTGGGACAAAATTGGAATTCAATACAACACATCATCCACAGAAAAATGGGTAGATAGGAAGGAAAAATAGGATCCTTGAAGACACGTTGAGGATGTATGTAATGCATCAGCCCAACAAGTGGGAAGAATATCTTCCACTTGTGGAGTTTGGTTACAACAATGGATACCAAGAGTCCATAAATATGAGTCCATTTGAGGCTTTTTATGGAAGGAGTTGCAATACTCCTATCAGTTGGAGTTATCCAATGAATAGAGTCCTTGTTGGGCATAATATGTTCAAGGAAATGGAGCAGAAAATTCAACTCATTAAACAGATTTTGGAAGTGGCACGAGATAGGCATAAAAGTTATGTAGATCAACAAAGGGTGCATAAAGAGTTCCAAGTTGGGGAAATGTTTATTTGAGTATTAAACCTAAAAGGATTTCTTTGAGGATTGGGTCATGCACCAAGTTGGCACCACAGTATTGTGGACCTTTTAAGATCCTTGAGAGGATTGGATCAGTGGCCTTACCTACTTCAGTCAAAATTCAAGATGTTTTCCATGTTTATTTGCTTAAAAGATATATATAGTATTTTAATCATGTGATTGATTATTATGTACTATGGGTGGAACCAGAGGGATAGTTCCAGCCATATCCATTGTCCATTCTAGGCCGGAGGAGTCTCATGCTTTGGAATTGAGGCATAGAGCAATTCAAAGTGCAGTGGAAGCACTTTGGGCCAGATGGAGCCACTTTGGAAATGGCTAATGCCATGAAGGCTAATTATTCCTTCTTGTTTGTTGGTTGAAGCGAACGTAAATGATTGTAAATATTGTATAGATTTGTGTAAATAAAGCTCCATAAAAAAATATGTTTTTGTATTTTATTTCTCATGTTGCATATGAGTAGCAAGAACACCGATGGTGGTGTTCCCTCAAGGGAGATGGGTCTGTGATATCCCCAACCATGGTTCTCTCATGAAAATGAAAAACATAATTTTTTTTACAGAAATAAATCATAAAAAAGGGGATTGAGTCAAGGGACAAATTCCAGAGCTAAGGAGGTTGCTTGCTTGGTATATCTATGGTTTTGTTATGCAGAAAAATATGAATTGGTTTACAAAAATTAAAGGTTGGTTTTTTATCTTTAATGAATTAATCATGAATTAAATTGGGCTTCTAAGAGAAGTACACATGCCCATGTTGCCTTGTAAAACACCCACAAGGAAGGCACAAAATTTATGAGGATTGAGAGTTCTGATACTAAGGATAGGAAGTCAATTCCTGTGTAGAAAAAAAAATAGGTAAGAGGAAGACATTTGAAATCAAGGAGAGTAGCGGCTGCAGAGGGAAGATAGCTTGACTTTATTGAAAAAAACAATGAAATGGAAAGGAAACAAGTGCAAGAAAGAGGATGACAAACAAAGTGGAAAGTTGCAGAAGGCAAAGGCCAAAGGGTAGAGAAGGGTTTTCTCTGGATTCCCTCAGTGGTGTGGGTGGACGATTGTGTCCTTGGATTCCTGGAGGGAGAACCTCTGAAACCTACTTTTTGTTGGATTTACAATGGGTTATGTATCCTCCTAGTGGATGGAACCACTATGTTTTTATTTAAAGGGTGGAGATTTAATTTTTGGATTCCCTTGGCATTTCCTGGGTGGAGGTAGTTGGCCTCTGGATTCTCTACTTTTTATTCAATTAATCAGTGGATGGTGGGTGGAGGAAGGAGATCCTTTCGAGTCCTTGTTATAGCTGGAAATTGGTGCTTTTAATCCATGAAGCAAGCCACTTAGTCTCTAGAATATGACTTAGGGGTGAAAATTGCAAGTAGACTTGGTTGTAGTTGTCTAAGGTTGGGTGGAGAGTCTTTGTCCGAATATCAATTGCCAATATTTCTACTTAAAAATCGAAGAAAACTATTTATTCTTGTAAGTTTGTGCTATGAATTATGTGAGTACATATGTGCCTTGATCTGTGCATTGGAATGCATTTGTGACCATATAATGGTTAAATCAACTCAATATGGATATGCTTGGATTGCACATGCATTTTCGTTATAAATTAAACGATTGAACTAATGTGAACTAGACCTCTCATCTATGGTTTTGATCTAATCCATTGTTGTAGGTGTTGTACCTATTTCTCGTAGGTAGTCCTTAGCTGCAAAAACTACGCCGAAAAACCAACTCGACCAGTCTTTAGGTTCAAGCTGGCCCTTGAACCAGAAATGTTACGAGGCCTTTTTTAAAGTTTTTCACTGTTACTAGACAATAACCTATGAAGCACAATGGCTAGATTTATAATTTAATTTGGGTGGTTGCTGGTGATTACCAATCCTTGTTCATGAATAAATCCCTCTCTTGTTGAATCCAAGGTCAAAATGTCAGCATATAGTTTGACAGAATAACATGATTTTTAAAGGATTTGAAATAATAATATGAGGGAATTCCTGATAATTATGAATTCATACTGAATACTTGATCAACCAGGAAAATTTGGATGTGTGTAGAAGATTTCAACAACCCAACAAGACACATTCAAGAGATGACATGAGGCAACAATTAAAATATTTAGAGGAGCTATCTCAAACAGACTATCCAATAAACTATTCTCTTTAAATGACTATAAATTTGCGGGGGATTTCAGAGAGATTGATACTCAATCTATTCTTACCCACAATCTCCTATGTTACTTTGAACATGTGCAGAAATAAAGTATGAAAACACGAGAAAAACATACAGGAAACACAAGTTTTGTCATGAACTGGAGCCGGAAGGCTTCAATTAAGAATTTTGTAATCAACTTTTTACAAAGTTGAAAGGTTTTGGCATCAAAAGCAAACCACTTTACATTACAATTGAAACAATATATAGAATAAATCTCTCCTAATTGTTACAATATTTCTAGAATAAAATCCTAAACAATAAACTAAAAATAAAATAATATTTTTAATTTATTTGTTGGAAACTTTGAACTGTTTGCAAGTCTTCTACCTTGAACTTTGGAGTTGCTCAAACTATCTGCTGGAAAACTGCACTTTGATTTCAGTTTGTTGATCTTTTGCTGCTAGATGCCCTTTGAATGCTGAAATCTCTGCCTCTAAAAATGAATAATCAATGATTGTTGATCTTCTTCCTTCTTCAAATGCTAAAATCATGTATGTAATCTAGTTCACTGATCTTTTTGCTAGGTGTTCTTTGAATCACCAATGATTTTATGTCACTTCTTAAAGTGCTCCACCATTGTTGCGAAATATTTAGAAGAAATTTTTTTAATAAATGTTTTCAAAATATTTTTCTTAAACCTATAAATTAAATATCAAACTATTTCCTTAAATAATTTCATCCCATAAATCCATGTCTTGTTTTGAAATCCATGTCCTGTTGCAAAATCCATGTCATGTTTTCCCTTCATTTATACATTTATTAATAAATAAAATTCATAAACATATTTGATAAAACCATTGAGTGATTTCGTCCCCATGGTTTTGAAAACTATGTGTTGTTTTTCCATGATGGGTGAAATATTTCTTACTTTCCCGTTTTTCTCCTATAAATTTTTTGGATAAGTATTTATCCAAAAAATTCCTTCGTAAATTCCTTTCCTCCTTATCTCTATAAAATTGTTGTTGGTTTTTCTCCCATAGTTTTGATTTTTAAAATAATTAAAATTATTTTTCAATTTCAAAGCTATGTGCATAATTTGTAAACACGAAAATAAATAAACAAAAGCAACTTTTCCTCCTCGCTCAATTTCTTCTGTCATTTCATTTTTACTAGCCTCCTTTTACTTTCACCTGTAACCTCATTTCACACTCGTAAGTCTCCTTTTTACCTTAGTCTCATTTTTACTTAGTCTCCCATTAGTAAACTCATTTCATAAATGTATTAAATTTCCTTTATCTCCTTTCCTGCCACATTTCATAAAATTTAAATCAATACAATTAATGGCTTTTAAAGGGGGGTAGGTAGTAAATGGTTTAGGGAGGGGGTCTAAAATGAACAAGAAATTGACAACTATAAAAAGCAGTAAATGTGAAACTGCTTTTTGGACCCCCTTGGTTAAATGTAGGAGGGGCATGGGGAGCTGACGTATATAATATGATAAATAAATGAGGTTCCTATAGTTTAGATATTGGATTTGTTATTTTTAATCTAAGTTTTATATATATATATATATATATATTGAATTGATATTATAATTAAAATAAAATCTATTAAAAATAACTTGGAGATATTTACAAAAACCTCATATATTTCATGCTTCAGAAAATGTAAAAAGGTAATGATAAAATTGAAGGAACGTGGCAAATAAATTTTTAAAATTTTTGTAATTTTGAGGGTGTAAAAATAAGTTACAACATAGGCTCCAACTAGGGATTGCTCCCCCTTGTGGGACACAGAGAACCTAGTAGATCAACTACCTTGAATATGTTGTAATCTACAAATATGAAACCATACTACTTGCACTAATCCAGAGACTCTTTCACACTGAAATATGAAAACTTAAAATTGTTGAAGCGAAACAACTAACATTTTATGTGGAATAAACACAATAGTGCTTAATTCATTGGGCTATGGAGTCAATCAGTCAATTAACAATAAATTTACTCCTTTCGATCACTTGCAAGTCATTGCACTCAACCAAACCAAAATTCATACTACAAACTTGAAACACAAGTTAAAGATTGTTGCAGAGGATTTAAGTAAACTGATCTATTGTATACTAACGCTGCTTAAATCACCCCATCATAAACTACAAACTCACTGATATACTACACACGCTCCTACTTTACTGAAATAAAACTTTACACTATTATGTGTAATCTACTTTCCAATGTAACCAAGTGAGGAGTGGATTTACTGACAAACTACTTTGCCAACAATTGAAAACTTGAAATATATTTACAGTATAGAACTAAAACTCCACAAGCAACAGATACTTACATGTGAAATTTGAAAGTTACATCCTTTGTAAGCTTCTGAATTTTCTAATCACAGTAGAGAAAAAGAGAAATACACTACTAAATGCTACGATCGCTATGAAGAAGAAAAACTTGCAACTGCATGCTATTATCATAGTCAGGGATGCACTTATCATTTTGACCTAGCTGAATCCATAAACCAGTGGAATCGTCATATGACAAAGTGGAGTTGCTAGTTGAAAGAAATGCAACCAATATCAATTGTCTAGTCTTTGTTCACCAGTAAAGAGTAGATCCAATCATAATCGTTATCCTAAGAGAAATTTCTTCATCACTTCGTTCCTGACAACAATGCCAAATGTTGTACTTGTTTCTCATAGGTAGTCCTTAGCTGCAAAAAACACGCCAAAAAAACAACTCAACCAGTCTTTAGGTTCAAGTTGGCCCTTGAACCAAAGGGGGCTCCTCAAATGTTACAAGGCCTTGTTTAACATTGTTCATTGTCACTGGACAATAACCTATGAAGCACAATGGCCAAATTTATAATTTAATTTGGGTGGTTGTTGGTGATTACCAATCTATGTTCATGAATAAAACCCTCTTTTGCAGAATCCTTAGTCAAAGTGTCAGCATCCAGTTTGACATAATAACATGATTTTTAAAGGATTTGAAAGAAGAATATGAGGGAATTCCTGGTAATTAAGTAGTCATATTGACTACTTAATCAACCAGGCAAATTTGGATGTGTGTAAAAGATTTCTATAGCCAAATAAGACATATTCAAGAGATGACATGAGGCAAAAATTAAAATATGTAGAGGAGCTATCTCAGACAGACTATGCAATAAACTAATCCCTTTAAATGATTATAACTTTGCGGAGGATTTCAGAGAGATTGATACTCAATCTATTCTACCCAGAATATCATATGTTACTTTGAACATGTGCATAAATAAGGTATGAAAACACTAGAAAAACAAACAGGAAATACAATTTATGTCAATTAAGAATTTTGTAATCAAAGTTTTACAAAGCTGAAAGGTTTTGGCATCAAAAAGCCAACCACTTTACATTACAATTGAAACAATATATAGAATAAATCTCTCCTAACTGTTACAATATTTCTAGAATAAAATCCAAAACAATAAACTAAAAATAAAATAATATCTCTAATTTATCTGCTAGAAACTTTGAACCATTTGCAAGTCTTGCCTTGCACTTTTGAGCTACTCAAACTGTCTGCTGGAAAACTGCACTTTGATTTCAGTTTGTTGAGCTTCTGTTGTTAGGTATCCTCTGAATGCTTATATATCTGCCTCTAAATCTGAATAATCAATGACTCATAATCTTCTTCCTTCTGCCCACGGGACTTTGGATTGACGGTGAATGGGTGTACTGTTAAGGCACTCCTTGCGATAGGTCACCGGTTCAAATCCCCCATGGGTACTTAGGTTAGTCTTAACGTAGAAAAACAAATCTTCTTCCTTCTTCAAATGTTAAAATCATGTATGTAATCTGGTTCAGTCAAAGCTATGTGCATAATTTGTATATAGGAAAATAAATTAACATAAGTGACTTTTCCTCTGGCTAACCTCATTTCACACATGTAAGTCTCCCTTTTACCTCAAACTCATTTTTACTTAGCCTCCCATATGTAAACTCATTTCATAAATGTATTAAATTTCCTTTATCTCCTTTCACTCCACATTTCATAAAATTTAAATCAATTCAATTAATGGTTTTTAGAGGGGTAGGTCGTAAATGGTTTATGTAAGTCTCCTTCTTACCTCAGAATCATTTTTACTTAGCCTCCCATCTGTAAACTCATTTCATAAATGTATTAAATTTCCTTTATCTCCTTTATCTCCTTTCACTACACATTTCATAAAATTTAAATTCAATTGATGGTTTTCGGAGGGGGTAGGTAGTAAATGGTTTAGGAAGGGGGTCTGAAATGAACAAGAAATTGACAGTTGTAAAAAGCAGTAAATGTGAAACTGCTTTTTCAACCCTCCTTGGTTAAATGTCGGAGGAGCTCGGGTATGAAATATATCAATAACCATTGATTTATTTTTTCACATATCTCGAGTAATGAAGATTAGGGATGTATATAATATGATAAATAAATGAGGTTCCTATAGTTTAGAGATTGGGTTTGTTATTTTTAATCTAAGTTTTAATATTTTAAATAAATAATTTTATTTAATTTATTATATATATATATATATATATATATATATATATATATTATATTATAATATATTATATATATATATATATATATATATATATATATTATAAATAATATTTATGTATAAAAAATAAAAATGAAATAAAAAAATAATAAAAAATAAATATAATATAAAAAAAATAATTAAATAAATTATTAATTATATATATTAATATATATAATATATAAAATACTTGGATTATTTTGACAACCTTCATATATTTTCATGCTTAGAAAATGGAAGGGTTTAGATCGATTGTGATTTAATAGGAAGGCATTTGTGAAGTAAGATAAAAGTAAGGAAGTGAGAAAATAGATTTTTAAATTTTTTGTAACTTTCGGTGTCAAAATAAGTTACTATATTATATATTATATATATATATATATATATAATATATATATATATATATATATATATATATATATATATTATATATTATGTCATAATGTTTGAAGCATTGAGAGTACGTAGGCACTGAGAGTATGTATTCACACAGTAGTGCGAATAACACTGGTGTGGTATTCATCCTATGTTAATCAAGCAACTCCTAACATAGTTATCGATCTGAACTTATGGTAACTCAAAGCATAGTGATTCTATGGGAGAACAACTCATGATAATTAATACATTGAGCCTTTAATGACTTCGCAAAGTTCCCCTTCAACTGCTAGCAGGTGGGTTATTTAGACCATCACACACTTGGATCTTAGGAGTAGTGTGTCATGGGCCATTGATGGGCAACGAAATGGTGGAATTGCAATGTGGCATGGCAGGAGTCAACAGGGCATGTTAAAATCGCCAGCGAGGTTGAAAAATTTTGACACCGCCTCCTGCACCCCCTTTCGGTGTTTTTCAAAATAAGGTGGGAGGGTCTTAGAATGATCGTGGGTCATCAATCTGGCAACCGACAGTATTCTTTTACCGCTCACTCAGGGGAGTCACCTCCTCTTATAGTCTGTGTAGTTCACCTTACTGGAACAGCTTCCGACAGTTGCATTGTTCAGATGTGTGGAGATCCACCAAAGACATGCACACTTTTTATGTGGTTTTGGGTGGGGTCATGGATCAACGGGGAGGATCACCACCAGTGATTTGATGGTGTGCACACCCCCTAGGTGACTTCAGTGGGGAGGGGACCCACAGCGCACACCGTTGATCTACATTTCATGATCGATGGGGGAGATCTCATCTCGCCCCAGCCCCAGCCCCACCCCCTTGTGACGTAAGAGTCGGGCTAACCCCCCGTGCAAATTATTAATCCACCCCGTCCAATCACAACTGTCAAATATGTTAGTGGATGATTGGGTTCGCGGAGTGGGGTAACGTGGCCACTTTATTATTGGCACTATGGAGTTAGTGGAAGGTGGGGATCACTAATGCAACGTGCCATAAGGCTATAGGTACAAGGGAAATCAAATTAAATGCCGGGCCCATTCCATGTGGCGGAATAGAGTAGGATTGGCCAAGGTTCGTATATATATATATATATATGTGTGTGTGTGTGTGTGTGTGACAAAAAACAAAAAGATAAAATGGTTTAATTAAAAGTGTATTTTTTTCCCATTCCTCTAACAGTTATAAGAGGAATTGGATTAGAGAGACAACCATTCCACAGGGGAAGTAAGGAGGGGTGGGTTGTCACAAAGGGACATTCCATTCTAAGGTCTCTTTGAGCATGGAAAAAGGAGAGGTGTATCCATTTATCAAGCCTACGAAGGAGACAGACTAAAGGCAACTCATTATCCAAGTGATAAAATCCAGATTAAAGCCAACATGGGTGAGAAAAATATGAATATAACTCTAGTTGACCCTATCAAATGCCTTAGAGAGATTTATTTTTATGAAGGTTCCTTTGAGGCTTAGAATATTTATGTTATGAAAGCCTTCCTAGGCCACTCTAATTGCCTCATGTATTTTCCTTCCCTCCAGGAATGCAAATTTCTCCTATGAAATAGATTTGGAGAGGATCAACTTTAGTATATTTGCAATTATTATGGTTATTACTTTGTAAATCACATTACATTGCAAAATATGCCTAAAGTCCTCAAAGGATTTTGGGGAGTCTACCTTGGGCATGAGAGCAATAAAGGTAGAGTTAAAATTTGGGTGCATCCTTTGGTCCTTTCTGGATTCTTCAATAATTGAGAGGTCATTGCCAATAAGGTCGAACAAACCCAGAATGAGTTCCACTCTCCATCCATCCAGACCAGGGATCTTGTCCTTTTGGAAGCTATGTAACACCACTATGAATTCCTTTGTTCATCCATTAAAGCATTGTTCTCTTCTTCATTTACAAACGTGGGAAAAAATAGAGTTTTTTTAATAATTTCAGCTATAAAGATTTTCTTTTGTGCTTGAAAGAGGTGTTGAAAATTGTCCTTATCTAGATTTGCAAGCCCTTTGAAATTTGTGCCCTCTTCCCCTCAGGGTTATTTAGATTTCATATGATGTTTTAATTTCCTTCCTTCGTTATTCATTATTAATCAAAAACTAATGCTGGCTAATTTATTAATTAAAAAACTAATATTTCTTGAAAAACATTTTTTGTTTACAATAATTCATTATTAATTATAAAATTTATTATTATTTATGTTTCTTTGACTAAAAAATAAATTAATTAATAAGAATATCATTAGTTATATTTAGTTTAGATATTGAATATAATTGATTAAAAGTTTGAAAAAGATTATTTATGCATTTCATTATTAATTAACATATTAAGTTAGAAAAAATAAAAAAGAAAAAGGTATATTTTATTTTTTTAATTTGGTTTAATTAGTTTAATCTTGCTTTTTTAGGAAATATCCAAATAGATTCACACAAATGGATCACATCAAACCTAATACCCAAGACATTAGAGAGAACTGACCTTGTAAATATATTTTTATTGATAATGATGATAATTCATATTTCATAGTAATATTAATATTGCCCATAAAAGTTTGGTCTAATATTTTGTTTTTATAATTGGTATT
>APFE030220788.1:0-14862 GCA_000404065.3 Pinus taeda
GTTGAGGGGCTGCAATTTTGGTTTGCTGGGAACATCATTGGAGTCAAAAATGTCTTCTAAAGGAGCTAAGCCTGTTGGAAGAAAATTGTCCTTTAATTGTATCATTTCAGTTTCATCATCAGTTGTTTCCTCACAACTAATTTGTTGGATTTCTTGTATGTTGTCTTTGTTGAAGATTGTAGGATGTAGCATTTGATTAGATGTTTTGGGTTAAATTGCCTTGTTATTGTGTTTACTTTGTATTTGTGATTGACTTGCTGTCTCAAGTATTTGTGATTGACTTGTTGTCTCAGTGTCAATGTTTATACCTGAAAATTCTTGCTGCAAAGTCAAGAAATTGTTTATTTGTGTATCATCATCAAACACCTGCCAGTCCTTGACATTGTTTGGGACAGATGGTCTGTGTTTTATCTCGGCTGTGAAACAGTGGTGGGGCTTGAAAGGCAGCTTACAGGTACTTGCAAATGTAGCCAAACTGTGAGCATGAAGATTCTGGGCTCTAGGAATTTTGGCAATCTAAAATTCAGTGAAGGACTTTAGTAACTCAGCAGCAGTAGACCTATAAGACCTCAGTCTTTTTTCATTGGTGACAAAATTGCCTTTTACTTGTTGGATAACTAGGTCTGAGTCTCCTAGGATTGAAACTTTTATGGCTTGTAGGGAATTTTACTAACTTGAGGCCTAGTAAGAGAGCTTCCATAGCTCACCATGTTGTTAGTGCACCTGAAGTTCAGTCTAATAGGCCTCAGGCCCTCTGCATGGTTGTTTTGTTTATTGTGTATCCAAACTCCAGCTCCTGCCCCTAACTTGTTGACTGATCCATCAAATTCTAGGAACCATAAGATCTCTTGTTCTAGGGGAGACTTAATAATTTCTCTGTGCTCTGGAATTGTGAGTTGAAGTTTTGGTTCTTCACTTAGTTTGTCCTTTAGAACAGTTTTATCTCTTGATTGGATTAGCTTTATTTCTAGATCTGCAGCTTGTTCATTAAAGTCTTGATCTTGTTTGAGTGTCTTGGTGTCATCATCATTTGCAAGACATGAATTATCATTATAGAGAATGTATGAATCTATGTCAGAATGGACATCATATATGGGGAAATTTTGAGGCTTTTCTTCACTGCTGACCATGTATTTCATGAGTGACTCTCTATATAGTCTCTTGGGTTGACCACAGACTGTGATTGTAGCATATGACATTCCATATTTGGGTGGAATATCAGCAAATCAACAACATCCATTAAGATTAGTTTTATTTGGCATATTGGACAAGGGATGACCAAGCACAAGTCTTTTATCAAGCCCTAAACACTTAAACTTGGCTGGAATCAAAATGAGAATAGGTCCTTATATGGCCTAGTAATATCTAGATTCAGCCTTTCCATGATTGATTTTGGCATCAGGTTATGAGAGGCACCTGAGTCAAACATTGCATTGTGTAGTATCTTATCATGGATATGCAAACTGACATAAAAAGGTAAGATCCATGTGCCTGCTGTTTTTCCATCAACCTCTGGACGAAACAGCAATTCTGGGGTGTCATCCAACACATTAACATTGTCTTTGTTTCGAGTGAGTTGGAGGGACTTCTTAATCTGTTGTTTGTAGATGTCATGCTTGGCTAGTTCTGCAATAGGGATGGCTACTTTCAACTTGCCAATTTCAGCTTCCAAGTCGAAGGGTTTTTCAGATTGAACCTTGGTGTTGTGGGTGACCACCTTTTCTTTGTTTAGTAAGGTTTCTTCTTGATCCTAGGGCTTGTGTTCTTCTTTCATCTCTTGAGGAATTTTATTTGGATTAGGCTGTAAAGATGATGCAGACAGTGGTTTCTGTGTTGAGGGAAGTTGTTCAGTAACTTCTTCAATGGTTACTTCCTTTGTAAGTGAATCAGTAGTGTTAACTGGTTTTGTTACTATGGCACTCTTAGGCTGCAGTCTATCCTTTGTTTTTTCAGGCTCTGTTATGTTTACAGTCCTACTTCTTAGTTTGTATTGTTTATGAACTTCATAAACAGCTGTGTCATAGCCTTGTTTGAAGTCAAAAGACTCACCTGACTTGGTTTGGAATTGTTCAATGTCATCATCTTTATGATCTTCTTGACTTAGGAAAACTTGGTGCTGATCATTAAGGCCCATCAGGTTGATGTGGGTGTCATCCACTTGCTCACCTGAAGTAGATGTTTCAGCATAGTTTTCCTGGAATGGAGGTCTTATCTCTGGATTAGGATTAGCCTTGCCAACATTTGGGTTTTGATTTCTCCTGAAATTTGGGTTCCTGACAGGGTTATTTTGTGGTGCTTCCCATGATGACTTTCTCTCCATAGATTCTACTCTGTCACCCAACCTCTTCATACCGGAGATTATTGCATCCAATTTCTGGTCAAAGGCTGAGGGTTCCTCTTTGTAGGTGACCCTTTTTTCCAATCTTGCCATGTTCCTCTTGGCAATTAGGTTAGCCTCAACTGTGACAGCAACCTTTTGTGCCTCTTCAAGGGTTTGAGGGGCTCTTTCCTTCAATTGATATGCCATATCAGGGTCAAAACCATCAGGGAATTTGTATAGTGCTAAATCAGGGGGAGGTCTTAAATTCTAGGGTATTGCATCGTATACATTGTTGAATCTGGCACAATACTCCAGAATGGTCTCTTGAGGACCTCTCTTAATCATGTCATATTCACCAAGTATGTGTAGGGGATCTTCATTTTTCTCCCATCTGTTGGTAAAGGCTTGGTAAAGCTCATCAGGGGTTGTGATGGTATTTACAGGAAGTGACCTGAACCAAGTTTGGACATCACCTGTTAGGCTCTGGACAAATATTCTCATCCTCACACTATCATCATCTATCTCATAGTTTTCAAAGTGATCCTGCATCCTCCTGGTATGTTGAATAGTAGAGTAAGGGCCAGTGGAGTCAAAGTATGAGATTTTGGCTTGGTAATCTTGAGGTAAAGCTGCAGGATTAGCAGGTAATTGCAGAGGAGCATATCTATTAGCCATGTTCACAAGGTTTGGGGGATTGACAGGGGCAACTAGGATAAAAGGAACAGTGGGTATCACAGGGGTAACAGGTGCAGCAGAACATAGAGTGTTGGTGAAGGGAGTATGTGCTGTGGATGAAGATGTGGGAGGGGGGCTTTGGGATGTGGATGGTGAACTAGGGGAACTGGGGTTGGACCGAAAAAGAACCTTGATTGGAGTAGGAATGGGGTTGGGGTGAACTGTCTCTGGGCTTAAGTCAGCAAGCTTATCTGGCTCTTGCTGCTTCTTAACAAATTTAGTGATTGTGTTAGGATTTTCAAAGACAGGGGGTGGATTTGGGTCCGGATTTGACCTAGTGTACCGAAGATTCTTCTTAGGAGCCAGTTTCTGAGCTAGTCTTTTGAGTTTTTTAGGAAAATTTTATATCTGCAAGGACTGGACAAGATTTTGAAATGGCTATATGTATCTCAAAGGTAGTATGAAGATTGACTGTATCAGCTCTTTCCTAAAGCTGTTAGTGTTGGAACAGAAATAGTTTTGAAGGCTTCTTGACTGATATTCAGGTTTCAAGTGTAGCTTTTAGGAGACATATAGTAATTAGAAAATCCTAAAGAATTCCTCAGCGGAGTCGCCATCTATGTTAACACCCAGGTTGTTCCCTTTGACTCCCAAGGGAATATGGCCGGGGTAACCACTAACCAATCTTTGGATTACAGCTTCTAGCCCAGATGTAATCAGAGAGGGCTCTCTCTTTAAGTTTTGTGTCTGTTTTGTGGATATTTTAGGCTAGTTATGAAGTAGGGGTTTTGGTTTATGTTTGGTTGGAAGGATGCCTTTCTGTACTTAAAGTGGAAATCTGCAGATAAGGTTAGTCCATTGGGCAATGGAGTCTGTGGCTACTGGTTCTTGAAATCTTGAGTTTGAGCAACTGGAATTACAGGGCCATTTAAATACTTTATGAAACAAACTTGAAATTATGATGGTGGGATGTGAACAACCAGTGGAAAGCAATTAAGAATTTTCCGCTAAGTTGAGGTGTGGGAAAGAGATATATTCCTCAGGAGAAAACTTGAATTCCTGAAATAATAATCACTGTGAAAGATATAACATGAAAGGGTAGCAATTAAGAATTACACCTTTATTGCTATAACTAAAGAAAAACCACTTAAAATAGCTTAGATTGAGTTCAGGGTAATCTGTGATTAAGTCCTAGAACTATTTTTCCTTGCCATTCACTGTAAAGAACAGAAACATGAAGGAGATATGAAAAGATGACAAAACACATAAACAAAGAGTTGTAAGGAAAATTTATTGTGCCATGAAATACGCAGGAATCCTGTAACATTTAGTTAAACACCACAATGTATCAATCAACACAGAGCTTTAGAAATTCCACCGCCTTCGTATTATTTCTATGAGAATTTACAGTAAAAGAACTATATCAAAGATATCAATAACATCCAACAACCAACCCCCGCAAACTCATGCGAGGGGGAATATATAGAAGTGTTTCATACAAAATATCTCAGGCATTGAGTCATCTGAGAAATAAAATATCTTCATCAACTCGTATAGAAATAGTAGATAGGAATTTATTACAGCCTTTAATACAACATAAATGCTCTTTAATTATGTCAGAAGATTTCGACCTTTGGAGGCCACTGAGTCGGTTGAACGCTTTGTTATAACTGTTGAATGATGTGTCTGTGCAGCTCTGTCCTCCTGTAGCTTTTCGGCCCTGTCATCTGTGACTGTTAGTGCTGCTATGGTGGCCGAATGGTTTTGATGAGTTGGCTCAGCCTCTCTCTGCATACGTGTTGACATATCAAAATTTTCCTGTGCATGATCATTTATATATTTCACAAGGAAAAAACATAATTACTGGCTTTGGTTTAGCAGTAATTGTATCAAACTGTTCCAGACTTCCTGTGTGGGCAATTGATGCCTCAAAATTGACTCTATGGTCTCATATGCCTCTATATACTTATAAAAATTGGAAGGCTCATCAAACAAGTGATTAATTTCATTCATAATAAAGAATAAGCTCTCCACCCTGTTGAAAAGGGTCTGTCCTAATGCTGGCCCTATTTCTGCTGATGTGCTGGCCTTTTCTGCAATCTGATTAGCAACAAAGGTGTTAACCCTCTTGGCATATTTTTCATGTGAAAGTAGTCTTCCTGAGGGCTCCATAAAACTAGGAAGACCTCTGTTCTGCAATGCTATGAACTTGTCCTGGAATTTATTAATCTCTGCCTGCATATCCTAGCTTCTTCCCTCTAAGGTCTGCACCAGGTTTCTTAATGTCAGGACCCTTTTGACCATTAAAATGGTCTCAGTCCTATTGCCAATTCCCATTTTGATCAGATGAGAGCTTGTCCTATAATGAAGCACATTTATCATTCTAGTGGCAGCCTCAGGCATGCTGCCTAGAGATGCCCTTACCCTTTGGATTTCCCTGTGTACTTTTCCAATGAGCCCCATTTGCTCATGAATGGCCTCAATGTATTCCCACTAGTCTGTAATGGATTGGCCAATATTGGCCCATAGGATTCTCTTGAGCTCAGCTATTACTTTGTCCAGTGTGAGCTCCTTTTCTAGCTCATTTATCTCTCTTGAGAGCCTTTACCTCTCTTTCTCTCTCAGCCACATTTTGCTTGGATTTATCATATTTTTCATTGATCTTAGCCAGAGTTTCTTTGGCTTGATTCAACTCTGACATTTGGGCCTCCAAGACTTGAATCCCATTTCTAAGCTTCTGCATGTCAAGACTTTCAGCCTGCTCTGTTGTTGGTGTTGAAGTGGAGGGTGCTGCTTGCTGTGTCTGCTGACTGGGAGGGGCAGTGGTTGGGGAGCTTCCTCCAGATTGATTGTTTCTGAGGAGGCTATGAAGTTTGTCCTACCTCTTTTTACTGCAATGCTGCCTGAAGTGCAGCCTCTAATTCCTCCAACTTCCCTGTGTCTGGATGAGCTGTTTGTATAGTGTTACCAGCATAGCCGATACATCCTTGTCTTGTCTTAGCTGAGCAACCTCTTCAGTTTGGGGATGAAGAGTTGCTGGGATTTTGATCATTTTTCTTAATGATGCCATATCAACATCCCTTAGTTTCAACAGCTCCTGCACTACTTTGACATCCTTAGGATCATGCCCAAGCTCTATTATGATGTCCTCCAGAGCTTTGATCCTATTGTCCTTTGCTTGAGAGGATTCCCTTTCCAACTCAAGTTGTGCAGTGGTATTATTTAGGCTATTTTCTAGCTTGTAACTTACCAATGTTTTATCTGCCAAGGAGGCATACACCATCTCACCCGTTTGTTTGTGTAATTCAATCTGATCCATCGGGTGGATGTCCTTGGCGAGCACCTCAAGGTTGGTCCTAATGTAATCTGCAGCTGACTGCGGCTGCTGCACGGCTGGTGTGAAATAGCTCATGATCATTTTGCCCTCATGGACATCATAAGCAGACATGAGTCTTTGCTGGTTGGTGGGAGCCATTTTCAGCAAATGATTATACAATTGTAGCCTTATGGGCTCATTCCTCTTCTTGATGTCCTTGAACTGCTGCATAATGCTCTGTTCACCTGCTCTTTGTTGGCTTGAGGAGCTAACTTCTCCTCCTACTGCCCTCTCTTGTTCCTGTTGGAAGGAACTCACTGAGGCCTCCATGCTAGGCAGGCCCATACCCGAAGTTTTCCCTATTGGCATTTCTTCTTCTGAAAAAGGGTTCAACCTTTGCCTCTTTTCCCCTTGAGTTGTTGATGTAGTGAGGGGAGTCTCTCTGTCCCTTTTTCTGCTTATGTCCTCTCTTTTTGGGGTTTGGAGGACTGAGGCTTCAGCTCTTGATTCTTGCCTAGGAGGCACCATTTGTGTTAGCTGTTGCTCAGTGACCATTGGGGCCTCTATTGTTTGCTCTTTTTGCCCTGGCTGCTCCTTTTGTTGCTGTTGTACCTATTCTTGTTGTACCTGTTGTTGCTGTAGGGGCTGCTCTTGCACCATCTCTTTTTCCTTACCTTTGCTGGAGGCTTGATTTGTGGCTTTGACTGCCTCCTGATGTACTGTGGAGGATGAGGCAGCTGCTCCTACTTGAGGGTTTGGAAGAGAGAATACCTGTGCAGGAAGTTCCAAGTCAACCATCTTAAGAAGATTTCTTCTTTCTCTTTCATTTAGTTCTTCTTGTGTAACAGGTTCCTCTAGTGTGCCTCTCTTCCATTTTGATTTATTTGCATATTATTCTATGTGAGGCAGCCTTACATGGTCAGAACTGGACAACCTATATTTGACCCTTCTTAAGGTTATGAAATGATTGGGGTCATAAGGTTTCCAGAGGAAACTGGTCTTCAGGCCAAGGCTTTCTAGCATTCTGTCAGCCTCTTGCCAGCCTTCCTCCCTTTTTTTCAAGACAAAGTGGCTCAATTGGTTTTTCACTTTCAGCTGTGCCTTCTTGCCTTTGCCTGAAAAGTTCTTTACATCAGCATTCCCAAATTTCCTGAAGTATTAAAGGGCAAACAATCTCATGGGCACATACTTGGGCAGTCTGTATGGGGTTAACTCACAACCATATATTCTGATAACGGTGTAGTTTTGGTAAAAATACCAATCGCCAATGCTGTATACCTTGGATAATTGAAGGATCCTCTGCATCTCATCTGTTAGTCTTGGAGGAGGTGAGCTCATGAACAGAGACATGGCTGGGTGGATGAAAAGGTCTATAAACTCACAGTAAGTGTAGGGAGAATAAGCTCTGTAGTGAAAAAGTGTAGGGAATTTCTCATGTTGGTAGTATAATATTAGGTGGTAGATGTAGGAGGAGTATCTGAACACCTTCTCCCTTGATAGGTTCATAAATTGCTCATGCATTTTGTCTGATATGTAGGTGGCATAGTCATAGCAGATTGGAGCTTTGCCAGGGGAAAACATGAGCATCATTACCAGTACAGTCTCATCAATATACTCAATTGAGTTATAGCCCAGAATGGGACTGATCATGTCTGCAAGGTCCCTGCCCAATGGGTTGAGGTAGCCATGAAAAATAGGAGGGTATTGCACAGTATCAGAGTTAATAAATAGTTGGTTCAGCTTTGTGATCCGAGCATCTGTCAACATCTTGGCTCCTTGGTTTATCAGATCAAACAAAGATAGGGGAACCAATTTCTTCTCAGTCTTGAATTGCAGCATCTCTCTGATGGCCTCAGGGGTGATGTAGAACACAACTAAGCCTGAAGGGTCAAGCACAGCTCTCTGAGTGGGATCATAACATTCAACACATAGGTAAATTAGGTTAGGGAATTGGTTTACCTGAGGAAGCTTGAAGATTGGGAGGAAGGAATCCCAAATGCCCAATATATTTGTTCCAGCTACATGTTTGGCCTTTAATTCATTTAGCAGGTGGAGGTGGAATTTGCTTTGTGATAGGAATTCTTCTGCAATTTGGTGATCCAAGTCTGCTAAAGCCTGCCACTCCAATTCTCTCTGAGGGGCGTTCAAAGGGGCAACATTGAGAGCCACAGGTGCTACTGGAGTTTCCATGGCTGCTTAAGAACTCTATTTTGTATGTAAACTAGTGTTACTTATGCTTAGTAACAGAAAGAGTATTTCTTGGAAGAAGAGGTGAATTGAGAAACAGAGGGCAGAAGGGTCAATGGCAGCAATTGAAATACTGCACACACTAGTGACGGGAGAGCAAATACTTGTTTTTAACAAAGTTTTTCTTAGTAATTAGGTGCAAGTTCGGTTTCCCTGTCCACGACTGCGCGAACAGAATGCAGGTTATGAGAAAACATGGGTAACAAGGCTTTGCTAGTGAATTTCGAGCTTCCAACTTCAAATGGGAACTGGGCGGAAAGGATTTGCTGGTGAATTATGTGTTTTTCAGTGTTTTAAGTGAATTTTAGCTATTTCCAAACAAAACCAGGCGCAGAGAGGATTAACAGTGATAAATACCTGGTGTACTGACAGTCCAGGTCACAAGTGCAAGTGGGTAGGTGCGCCGAAGGTCTCCAAGTCGAAATTCAGCAGGTTGGTGCAAATTTGGACGTAAAATGCATGCAGAAGGCACAACAGAAGTTTTTGTAAAAAGTGCAAAAAAGGCGAAAAATTGGCCAAAATATGGATTTTTGGGATATTGGCGCCTTTTTCAGATGACGTCAGCATGACGTCATCAGGTGGGTCAGAGTCGGATGACGTCAGCATGACATCATCAGGTGACATGGCGGTTTATGAGTGGTCCACGGGGGTGGTGAGGTGGCAGACAGGTGGAGCAATGGCGGACGGGGGTGCGAACGCGGTGATGACGTAGGCAGTGACATAGCGGTGACGTAGCAGTGACGTTGGCACGCGGATTAGCGGAAAACTGGAAACCACAGGTGGTATCATATCGCACCGCTTATGATACAGAAGGGAATCTGTCAGAGGGGGCTCTGATACGCTGTGGGGGCGACGCGTGGCGGAGGCCTGACGTCAGCCTCTGACAGAGATCGGACGCTATCTTCCAGATGTCGGGGCCTGCCCAATATCCACGAGAGCCGTCGGATGAAAAGCGCCCGATCGGACGGTCGACGGGTTGATGAATTGTCTAGATGATACGGCATCGGGCGGGTAATAAAAAATTATTTTTCACGAGATTTGTGTCTGGCGGGACCCAAAGAAATATTAACAGGTTTGTATGGTTTTTCCGTGTATTTCTTTATAAAGTGGCATATTGCTCCGAAACTTAGGATAAGTCAGAAAAAATGGTTTTTCAATGTATTTCTTTACAAAATCGTGCATGGCTTAAAAAACTTAGGATAAGTGGGTTTTTCATGTAATTTTGTATAAAAGCACACATAGGTCCCAAACTTAGGATAAGGCGGAAAAAGTGGGTTTTCCACGCATTTTTGCCTTTTGAGCGGGTCTAAGGGTGCAAATGGGTTTTTTCCAAGGTTTCTTAGGCAAAATGAAGGGTTGACTAGGTAGATGAGTTCTGAAGGAGAAGAAGAGGTTAGGCTTGGGTTCTCAAACTGACCAGATGTCAATTTGATTCCCTAGTGGTGAACATATGGCTATAATGCCAAGGGGGGGATATTTATAGAATGTTTGGGGTTTATACACCATGGTGTTATAATAGTAGGGAAAGGGTGACATAGGGAGTTAGATAATAGAAGTTAAAGGTTAATATGGAGGGAGAAGGTGAATGAGGAGTGATATCACTAAGTTTATTTGGAAACAACTTAGCTTAGGGAGTAGATCAAAATGAAAATAATTTTGCACAAGAAATGTGGCTCTTAAAGGATACAAGAACCAACATAAAACCTTGAATTTCTTTCATAAACACAACTGGTGAAGGGATGTTAGTAATGAGTGTAAAACAAGAAAAAAAAAAAGGAAGTTAGACATGCTCCATTGTGTTGCTTTCCTTGTATTGACCAGCAAGATTCAGTTTTAAAGGAACACCACTTCTGCAACCCCATCTACCTACCCATCTACTTGCCTAGCATTTTTTGTTTCTTCCAGGAGGGTGCACTTGGACTTGCAGACCCTTATGTGCCTTTTCTTTTCCATTGGATTTTTCTTTTGATTGCCTATCTAACACTACCCTTATTGCTTCCAAGGCCCCAGATTAAGTAGTTGCGAACCTTAGCTTCTCTACCTAACTATTGGTCTGCCAAGATTAAACAGTTTGGATAGACTTCTTTCTCTATTCTACAACAGAAAATTGAAACATGGCATGATCCAAATTAGACTGTTTGACCATCCATCAGAATTTAGTAAACATGAAGGCATGTACACACCTTGCCTTGTGTTGGAAATATGGGATCTTTGCATCAGCAAAGCAAAGCATATTTGGTATTTGAATTTGCCAATCATGAAATATGAAACCTATTGGTATAGGTATCCAACAACCTTCATCGATGACAGACATGTGAATGGTTTTCTCATTGACAATTACCTGAATGAGAAAGGAAATTTGATGAGGCAAACATGGAACGTGGTTTTCCAAGTCAAAACAAATCATATTAGAATCAGCAGGATCCCCTAATAGCTGACAGTAATGATTTCAGCTAAAAAGGACAACTTTGAAGGACCTCAAGAGTAGACATAATTGATGGTGCTTGAGCCAAATCCTCAACAATGTTATAATGTTGAGTCGCTCAAGCGTTTGGATTGTATGAGGACTTTCGTAGCACACCTCGAGAAGGTGGTCGAATGGAGGAATCAAGATTAGGTTGCTCTATATGGAGAGGACCAGAACTTGACAGGGTAGAAGAAGAAGGGGCACCTTCTTTTTCTCTCCCAGTTGTTGGAGTAGGAGTTTGATAATATTTTATTTTGGTAGCCATGTTAATTAGTGTACTCATCATGAACACTTGTGAACCTAAGGAAGCAGACGATTAGGGTTGGTTTAACATTTAAGTTTGTTGGGATGGAAAGGGCTCTTTCAAGACAACCGGGGTCCCTTTGAGTAACCGACTAACTTCGGATCGTCTAGGACAATACTTAGTATAGTGATCTTCCTCACAAATTAGGCATGGATACTTAGGATTTCGTTGGAAAGCATCACCAAGAGATGACTTAAGAGGACCCTATTTTGGGGCATCGGCTTTACCTTTGCCTTTACCTTTATTCTTACCTTTCAAGGATTTTTCCGCTGTGGTAGACTGAACAACATGGGCCTTTGAGGTTTTACCAGGGCTAGGTGGATTCTGAGAGGGACTATTGGAAGCATTTTTTGAGGTCGACTTATGTTTAGAAGAAGATTTTGTAGGGGCCTGAGCCACTGAACCAATTACTCCATCAACAGGAGGTGTAGCATGTGACTTCAATGCCATTGGATCAGATGATGGCCTTGGAGGATCAGGTAATAACTCATAGAAAGTTCCAGACCGAGAGTAAATGAGATATAAGTACTAGGCATGAGCAATGACTTTATCCTCCATGATGCACCCACCCATAGTGATATCGCGAGAAATTGGAGCGAAGAATGATTTGGTGAACCATTCAGTCAGTAACTAATCAATAATCTCGAATTTGATCAGGCGATGACTACGTGTCCATTCATGGATGTGATCAGAGATGTGAGTCATAGTATTTTGTTTAAGCAATGTAAGAAAGTAGGTGCTAGTTTGATCTGATAATCACCCTATGAGTGACCTCAGTTGAAGATTTATAAAACAAAAGGTATTACAGACTTATGTGCTGGTGTGTGTTCTGTGTTATTGAAACAACGTATCAATCGGATTACTAATACACAGACATTTTAAATGGAAAGACAACAGAGAAATACAGTAAGAAACACAAGACACAAACAGTTTTTAATAAGGATTTCACCCTATTCTCCAAGGCTACGTCTCCGGTCCAGCTTCTGTGGTGGCCTTATTTTATTGTGTCTTACAGCAGAGAAATTACAATGCAGGGACTCAATGTGAGTTCTCCTAAAAACAGATTTTTCTTGGCAGGGTGGTTCTTGGATTCCCTAAGCCACTCAGAGTTCACAGACTCTTTTACTTCCTACCAGCTCTGTGACCCTTGGTCTATAGTGGAAATAGCCAAATGTGATGCTCAGTCCGGACAGATTCCTCTATGGGAAGGCTTGAATCTTCAAGCTCTATGGTGCTTGATGCTGCTTGTGGTCACCTCGGCCCTTTATCTCCTCTGCTTGGCTTTACTGTTCTCTGTGTTCAGTCCTCCTCTCGGGGTTCACTGTTCATTGTCTCTCTTGGTCGCTCGGACTCCTTTCAAAATCCTCCTCTCTTTTCGACTGCCTCTATTCATGGCTTTAACCATTTGATCCCTATGCTTGTTTGGTTCCTCTCCCACCTGCGTCGATTCTCCTTCTGCAGCTATGCTTGGAATTCCATGGTTGGCATCAGCATGAAAGCTCGAGAAGTGCCACGTGTCCCCATCGGAACAGCGCCAATCTGCTCGTCGATTCATTTCTTCGATTATGTCACGGAGACATTCTTTCTTCACCATCACGGTTAAACGGATCCCAAATCCCTTTAAATCGCAGCTTAATTCCCCGTCGATTCTGCTTCATTCTATTGGCACAATCTCATCTGTCCGATCTGGGCTCCTCTAGATCCAACGTCATACGCACATCGAGCGCGGTTGACTTTCTCGACCGATAATGTGTGATCATGGCAGTTTTTCTCTCACCTATGTTGCCACACATCGATTACTGAGTGGGATCCCTCCACTCCTGTCCAAAACCTCTTACCGTTCGAGGGCACCCCGATCAAAACCGTCGGTTTCCAGGGCATGGGTCCTGCCTTTGCATTTTAGCGCTTTTTTCTTTCTCCGCCTGCGGTTCTCTGGCTCCCGACGTGATCAAGTGCTTAAGGCTTCCCCATTTTAGCCCTATTTTCTCAACGATCATGCATCAAAATTGCCTCCTTTTCCCGATCCGGGGCTCCCAGGGGCTATTTTGACCTCCTGCATAGTCTCCATGGGCCTCGGTAAGCGTGCTTTGACTGAGGTCCTAATCGTTCCGCGCCGGTTTCCATGGCCACTGGTTCAGGGTGTTTTTGATGTTGTTTTGGATTTCATTAGAGATTTGTTCAACTCGATATAGTCAAGGTTCTTGACATTCTTTTGTGTATCTGATTCGAATCACGTCCTGCCTACTGAAAAAGCTTTTGGACCACAAAAAGCTGGTTTTCTTCAAGCATCTACTAAGTGACGAAACTATTGTCTCACTTTTCCAATCTCAATCCACTTTGCACTACTTAGTTTTGAACCTTTTAGCCCAATCCTGAGGTATTCCACCTATCCACTGTGCGTCATCCTTACCTTCCTATCCAACACTGTGTCTTCCTATAACTCATTAAGGTATTCAAGTAGCAGGTCATCAACGAAGGCAAATGACTCTGCTCTTCGGGGTCCTCAATCATTGAAGGTTTAAACAACCTCAAGAAATCTGCATTCACGACTGAGTAGATGTGCATGTAAGTTGGCAGATCAAGGCGAAAAGCATTCTCCCCATTCTTCTCAAGTATATTAAAGGGTCCATACCTGATAGGTTTTAGCTTTTTACCTTCACCTTGCATTCTGTCCTTGCTGATATACAGCCAGACTTGGTCTCCAACTTGAAAACTATCCTCCATCCAATGCTTATCATGCCTAGCCTTGTACTTGGCCTGGCTCTTTTCCAGCTGCTCCTGTACTGCGTGGTGGATCTCCTGGATCTGTTCAATGAACCTAGTTACCTTGTCCACATCACTGTGTCCATCAACCATGGCATCTTTACCAAAGACAAAATCCAAAGGAGACCTTGGTATGAAACCAAAACAGGTCTCAAAAGGAGATCTCTGTGTAGAAGAGTGTTTGGCTCTATTGTAAGCGTGTTGCACATAGCACAAGTGCTCATCCCAAAGCTTAGGATGTTTGCTGCAATATCCTCTCAGTAACTGGATCACTGTCTTTTTAACTACTTTTCTCTGTCCATCTGTTCGTCGATGAAAATCCATGCTTTTCTTTAATTTGGTGTCCATAAGTTCCCATAGACTGGACCAAAACTTCCCCACAAATCGAGTGTCTCGATCAAATACAATAGAAGTCGGTAATCCAAAATGAACCCATACATGTTCAAAGAATAACTTTGTAGTTTGTTCAACTGTAATATGTTTACTACAGGGTATCAAAATACACATTTTGTTGAACCTATCCACAACAACATATAGATAATCATGACCTTTCCTAGATTTAGGCAGTCCTCCAACAAAATCCATGAAAATGCTTTCCCAAGGGTGGGAAGGAACTGGCAATGGAGTGTACAAGCCTAGTTTTCTGTTGTTGGGCTTGCTTTTAGCACACATAGCACACCCCTTTACATATCTAGAAACTGTCTCACTCATTTTTGGCCAATATTAGAACCTTTACAGTTGTGCAATTGTTTTACTTACCCCAAAGTGAC
>APFE030220790.1:0-10586 GCA_000404065.3 Pinus taeda
AGGATCAAACAATGTTTTTACTTTTATTTTTATTTTTAATTATTTTTATTTTTATTTTTAATCTAGGATAATCGGTAACTGGTGAGAGTTCTCCCGAACAAGCCCAGGATCAAACAATGTTTTTACTTTTAGTTGTATTTTTAATCTAGGATAATTGGTAGATGGAGGCCCAGGATCAAACAACGTTTTTACTTTTATTTTTATTTTTAATCTAGGATAATCGGTAACTGGTGAGGGTTATCCTCAACAGGCCCAGGATCAAATCTAACTAGCTACCACTATAAACCTAGGCTATGAGCAACTGCCTACAAGACACTCAAACAACGTTTTTACTTTTATTTTTATTTTTAATCTAGGATAATCGTAACTTGTGAGAGTTATCCTGAAGAGGCCCAGGATAAACCTAGGATATGAGCAACTGCCTAAAAGACACACAGTTATCCTCAACAGGCCCAGGATCAAATCTAACTAGTTGCCACTATAAACCTAGGCTATGAGCAACTTCCTAAAAGACACTCAAACAACGTTTTTACTTTTATTTTTATTTTTAATCTAGGATAATCCGTAACTGGTAACCTAGGCTATGAGAAACTGTCTAAAAGACACTCAAACAACATTTTTACTTTTATTTTTATTTTTAATCTAGGATAATCCGTAACTGGTGAGAGTTATCCTGAACAGGCCCAAGATCAAATCTAACTAGCTGCCACTATAAACCTAGGCTATGAGCAACTGCCTACAAGACACACAATAGTAGGTAACTTATGCCTCAACAATAGGCCAAACTGCCTTAGATGGAGCCCCTCGATCAAACAACGTTTTTACTTTTATTTTTTTTTTTAATCTAGGATAATTGGTAACTGGTGAGGGTTATCCTCAACAGGCAGACTCTTCTAGCCAAGACACAACAGGTCATATATATATACTCAATGAGATTTGAACCCTCATCTCGTGGGTTTCAGCCAGCAAAACTCACCGTTAAATCCCATATCACTTTATGGCCTACAACGATGTTAAACAATGTTACCTGGCAAGTCATAAGATTATAATATTAAAGCCATGGGATTGTAGCCTACAACAATGTTAAACAATGTTAATTCAAATTTTCTTATTAAAAAATATAATAACTATATTTTTATACTAATTTAACTGGTATATATTCTCAAGCTTTTTCACGATAACAGAGTTGTCATACCACAATTATTATGTATATATTTTAGCCCTTAACATAATATGTACAGGTAGGTTCGGTGAGGGTACGCCGAGTCCCTTCAGGGTATCTTCTATTGAAGAAACAAGGTGTATGTTCGCTATCAGGCAAATCGTGTTGGGTTTGATTTTCCTAATAGGTATCAAGCATTTTGCAATTGGTTCAGAGTTTTTTAAATTAATCATAAGTTAAAGGGATATTTAAGGTATAGAATAGAAGGTTATTATATTATTTATTAATTTATTAACGTGGATAATGTTTTTTTTAAATATAGTTTTTTGGGTCAAATATTTGTTTTAATGCTTCGATTTTTTTATTTTTTTAATTATGCATTTTTTTTTTGGTTGTGAGTAAAATAGTTGTCCTAATTTATACATAAAAATATTAATATCTGAATAAACTAATTAAAGAAGAGGTCAAGGAGCTTGCATATTATTAGCCACTATTTTTTATTAGTCCACTGTTATGTTGTGGTAGGAGCTTTTTCTTAGATTTGTAGATGTGGAATTTTGTTTCAGATTCAAACTTGGTGCATCTTTATTTCACACTTGGTTTCAGATCAAGATTTTTTTTGTGGTTTCATATTTTTTAATCTTATGCAACATTTGAGTAGTAGTGTAAAAAAATTATTCCGTAGCCATATTTTGTTTAAATTAATAAGCATATTCCTGAAGTTGCACAACACTAAAACTAAGAATGAAATAAAAAAATTAATCAATATGAAAAAGATGTTATAGCGTAATGTTTAACATTTTGAGAAAGTCAAATTACATAAAAATAAAAATGAAATTAAAGAAAAGTATTAATATAATGGAATGTAAATATTTTAAATATGTCAAAATAAAATAAAATTAACCTTATAAAATAAAATAGGCCTATGGTATTCATGTGGAATATAACATATTAAATTAGGAAACTAAACTTGCCTAGATCTATTTTAACTCTATATCTACGAAGCACCTAGAAGGACCAATTTTCTTAATATACAAACCTCTTTTAGAGTCCAGAGATTTGATCCCTCTTGACACTTGGTAGATCCTGAGTAAAGATAGATATAAGCTAGTCTATAACATAATCAATTTATAAATCTTGTCTATAGTCATATCTCTTAGATAATTTTTCTATTAAGATATATTTTCTATTTTTTTTTTTCAGAATATTAAACTAAAAATAAAAATAAGAAAATTAATTTTTTGTATTTCTATTTTTTCACAATATTTTATGAGTTTCTATCATTTTTCAAAATATTGTATTATTTATATACCTTTATTGAGTGTCTAAAAAACAAAAAAAAATATTTTGTTTAAATTATTTTTAAGAAATATGTGTTCAAGATCTCACGAAAAACCTATCACGTAATAAAAATAACATAGAAGGGATAATAGCTCTTAGAATCTCTATTTGATTTAGAGCTTTCAAGGTTTGCGTGGTTTAAAGAAAGGTTGGTTTTACCACTTGTAAAGATTTTGATGCCGAAATTCCTTTATATTTTATAGAATATATTTATAATTATTGAAATGATAATTTGTATTAAAAAAAAATATTTTATTTAAAATATTTTTTAAATGAATATATATTTTGTTGAGACTTTTATAGTGTCAAAATGTTTGCATTTAAGAAATATATTATCTAATATAAATTTGTTTAGACTTATTTTAATTTAAGATTTATTAAAAAAATTTGGGATCAAATATCTTTTGGAATTATCTTAAAGAAATTTAATCCCTCTAAGTTAAGATGGATCTAGATTAATAATATATCATTTACATTATTGAAAATAAGTATGAAAGCTAAAAAAATTTCAATATCAAATTTATAATTTCTCATTACATTGTTTAAAATAACTTCTCTAATCACTTGAGTGGGCTTAATGGTTAAGAGCAAGTGCTTCCTCGTAAAAGGTCATATATTCATAACCAAAAGGGGTAGAGCATGTATGCCTTGGTAAACTTAGCACTTAGAGTCAAATAGCTATACATTTTTGGGCCCCTTGTCACACAAACAAAATGTCTCATAAAATTTGATAATAATAATAATAATAATAATCTAATTACCTAAAAACACATATTCATTTAAAACAAACTCATTGATATTCGAAATATTTTAAATTACAAACATAATTCTTATTTCTTTTATATTCTAAAATTAAATAAAAATATCATCACATGGAATTAATCTTTTACTTATTATTTTAGTAAATGGAACATACAATATACCGTCTATTATTAAATATAGAAGGCAACACAATGAATAAAGCTCCCTTTGAACATATTTGGTGATCTTTATCTCTACTTTATCTCGACTAGTCTAATCAGGTAGTGGAAACAATAAAGATTGTGGGATGTGTTCTCTCTCAGGTGCCTCATGCATAACAAGCCAAAAAAATATTATGATGCATTCTATTCAGTTAGCGTCCTACATAGAGAGTTAAAATAATAATGATGTTGAAGGGAAGATGATTTATTGTCTTATTGGAATGTTGTCCGAGCAGGTAGAAACACTGTAGATTCAACCATGTAACAACAATCCATTTTCCCAAGATCGATGTCAAGCACTTTCAATGATTTCATCATTCCCACAAATTCCAGAAATCCCACTTGAACTTGGGCTTCATGATTTTGCAACAATTTCCGGCAGATCACTTGAAATAATCGCAAGTTTTCTTTAACTTTTGACTGGCTATGGGCCTTTCAAAATTTAGGAACTGCACTAGTTAGAGATTTATATGGTCGAAGCTTTGGGGCATTTGTCACAAGCCTAGAAGGATAGAGTGGATCTCCGGTTCCGATATTCTTTTAAGACAGCTGCTTAGGGGTTGACACACCTTTATAAGAATGTCCTTTCTTGACCATATGGGCCACCTGATTAGCCTTCTCTATTTTAGGTCGTACCTTGAAACTCATAGGTGGAACAGAAGATACATATCTCCAAGAAGGAGGAAAATCCCTGAATATAACATTCCCAGGTATTCTGGTGAGGTTGATTTCTCCCAATATTATGTTGTTGGTAAGAGAATTTTGGGTAAATGCCCAAATGAAGAACACGATCCTTTGAAAAATGTACATTTACATAAGCTCAAGTATGGTAAGAGCGTCAATCCTAATTATAGTGAATCTCTAAATAAAATTGGAGAGAAAGGGAAAATAATAATTGACAAGGACAACAACAATAGTTCATAGGAGAGTAACCTTATTCCTAAGCTTCAGAAGTCAACCAAACCATCTGGAGTCAGGGATTTTCCTCAGAAGCTAGTCAAACCATCTGCATTCATCTGCAGTTAGGGATTTTCCTCAGAAGCCAATCAAACCATCTACAACCATGGATTTTCCTCCTGGCTGTCGGAGATATGCATCTCCTATTCCACCAACGAAACCATTTTCTGTAAGGGATTTTCCTCCTCGTTGTGAGAAATATGTATTTCCTATTCCACGTATGAGTTTCAAGGTGTGACCTAAAATAGAGAAGGCTAATCGGGTGGCCCATATGATCAAGGAAGGACATTCTTATAAAGGTATGTCAACCCCTAAGCAGCTTTCCTCAAGGAATATCAGAACCAAAGATCCACTCTATCCTTCTAGGCTTGTGATAAATTCCCCAAAGCTTCCCCCATCTAAATCTCTGACTACTGCAGTTCCTAAATTTGGAAAGGCCCATACCCGATAGAAAGTTAAAGAAACCATTCGATTATTGGAAGTGACTTGCGAGAAATTGTTGCAGAATCATGAAGCCCAAGTTCAAGAATCATGAATCCCAAGTGATTTCATCGTTATAGCCAGTAATGGAGGAGGTGCCTAAGAGAGATCCCTTCCCACAATCTTCAATGTTTCCACTTCCAAATCATCAATTAATAGAGATACAAACCAATAAATATGATGAGAGGGAGCTTCCTATATTGGGTTGTCTTCTTCAAAAATCCCCTACACTTAAGGAAGTGAATCTTAAGCTAACAATAAAACGTAATAATGAGCATCCTAACTTCTTTTTAGAGAAATGGAAGTCGTTGAAAAATTGTGCTAAGGCAACATTACCGAAATGATATGTGAATTTAATTTTTGTTTTTAATATTTATTTTAGCACCATTGTTATCATTATATTGTTTTTCTTGTCAAAAATACAACCTGAGGGCCATAGCTAATTGATATAATTTCTACTCTATAAGTTCAAAATATCTACTTTTACTAAAGTAGGTTGTTAGTTTTATTTATTAAAAATAGCCTAGATCCATTTAACTTTGGATTTATTATGAGAAATTTGCTTGATGTACGATCCTTTTTTTGGAGTGTATAATTTGACCAAAAGTTAGCATTTGGAAGGATTTGATGTCTAAGCACATGATAGATCTTGAGTTATATGGATCTTTTTAATATGATGCAAGAGTTGATTTCAAACCATATTTTCATAATCTACCCAAATTATAATTTAGACTCAAAATTATCTAATGAATTACTTTATCCATTGTTATAATTGAGACTCTCTTAGAAACATAAATTGTATTTTCTAGAAACTTGACTCTTCTTATATATCCAACATATGAATAAGAGGGAGAAAATAACAAATAAACTTGGCAAAAAATTCAGAGATGGATTAAGCATTTTTCAAATTGGTGCATTTAATAGTTCAATATTACCAATGTTATTAAGAATTTGTAATCGGCAAAAATTGATGTATGTATAGATATATATTTAAAAATATAAAACCAAATACTGAATATAAATGTACATTTTTTTACTCACTGGATCTCATTACTTACCAATAACATAGACATAGATGGTTTGAATAGAAACGTTAAATGCAAAGGTATTGAACAATCCGTAATTGATTGTAAGAGATATAGAGTCTTTCTTATTCATGACCACGGTCCTTGAAAATTTCCATGAACTGGAGGAACTAGAAGGGAACAAAGCAACATATAAAACATTAAAAAGGGCATATGAATCAAACAAATACTAGATTAAAGCAAAAAAATATAAGGATATTGTTGTTAGAGGCAAGGTGTGCAGCAATCCAACAAATATATACACATCAATTAAATCATGCACAGAAGACACATAAAATTAACATGGTTCACCCAACCAATTTGGGCTACGTCCACCAAACATAGGCATCGACAATTCTTTATTAATCAAACATGAGATTACAAAATTAATCAAGTTCCTCACAAACTCTCACCCAAAACAATTCGTATGGACATCTAATTTATAGCTAAGAGAATCTAACTACCTCATAAATCCTCTCACATCAAATATAAGATGCATTAACTCTCTCCCAACAACCTGGAGCCAATCTAGCAACAAATTCCTATTGTTCTAACACACTGAGATTTTTGCCTATTTTAATGAAACAGAAAATCTCAACAATCTCCACCTTGACAACAATTAGCTTGATACCATGTTTGTTTATTATTTTATCTTTTCTGCAAGCCAAGAGAAACCAAACACCATCGTAGCTTCTCTAACAAAACTAGTTTCGTGAACATGTCTGCACAATTCTCCTTTGTATGTACCTTTTCAAGAGAGACTCCCCTTTCAGTGATAACCTGTCTTACAAAATGGTACTTGATAGGTATATACTTTGATTTACTATGATAGGCCAGATTCTTAGACAAATGTATTGCACTTTGACTGTCACAAAATAGCTTGATGTTGTCCTGCAACCTACCAAATTCACCAAACAAACCTTTCAACCAAATCTCTTCTTTGCAAGCATGAGAAGCAGCAATGTATTCTGCTTCAGTAGTGGATAAAGCAACAACGTTCTGTAGCTTTGACATCCAACTGATAACTCCACCTGCAAGAGTAAAGACATACCCTGATGTTGACCTTCTCTTATCCAAATCACCTGCAAAACCGGAAATCAACATATCCACAAACAAATTCACTACTCTTATTGTAAGTGATACAATAACTACTTGTGCCTCTCAAATACCAAAGCACCCATTTCACTGTTGACCAGTGTTCTTTACCCATATTTGTCATATACCTACTAACAACCCCAACTGCATGTGAAATATCTGGTCGAGTACAAACCATCACATACATTAAACACCCTACTACATTGGCATATCGAATTCGAGACATATAATCATTTTCTTCATCTGTATTAGGACATAAACTCGAAGAAAGCTTGAAATGGGAAGCGAAAGGGACTGAAACAGGCTTCACATTATTCATACCAGATCTCAAAAGTATTTTCTTGATATACTTTTGTTGTGATAGCCATAGCTTACCATCGCTCCTGTTTCTGAAAATCTCCATGCCCAAAATCTGTCTTCCTGCTCCTAGATCTTTCATATCAAATGTCCTTGCCATCTAAGCCTTCAACGTGTTTATTTCTTCTATGATTTTGCTTGCTAAAAGCATATCATCAACATACAATACTAAGATAATGAATATGCCATTTTTTTATTGCTTAAAATAAACAAAATGATCATATTCACTTCTAACATATTTCTGATTCAACATGAAAGAATCAAACTTCCTATACCACTGCCGAGGCGACTGCTTCAGGCCATATAATGACTTCTTGAGCCTGCAGACAAATTTCTCATTGTGATGTTGAACAAACCCTTCCGGTTGTTCCATGCAAATTTCGTCATCTAAGTCTCCATGTAGAAATGCAGCCTTAACATCTAATTGTTGCAACTCTAAATCAAGCAAAGCCACTAATGATAACACAATTCTAATTGAAAAAATTTTAACCACTGGTGAAAAAATCTCATGAAAGTCAATGTTGGCTTTCTGAGAAAACCCTTTTGCAACTAGCCTCGCTTTGTACCTGTCTTCCGTATCATTCACACCTTGTTTCAGCTTGGAAACCCATTTTCACCCCGCAATTTTCCTGTCTTTCGGAAGCTCAACCAGATCCCATGTGCCGTTCTTACCTAAGGCCATCATTTCATCCTTCATGGCTACTTTCCACTTGTCACTTTTCGAACCTTCTATTGCTTCCTGATAGCACAGAGGTTCATCATCATTAGCAGTAAATGCAACTAAAGTAACATAATCATCATACCTTCTCGGTGGCCATTTGATTCTTGTCGACCTCCTTAAGGATGTTTCTGGCACTTCCTTGATTCGCTGACTACCATCTGTAGGAACTTCTTAATGATCAGTATCTGAGACTTATTCATGATCTATACCTGAACCCTGTTCATGTTCTGATTCTGGAACCTGTTATCACTCAGGTTGTCCCTAGGCTCCTATAAGGAGAGGTATTTATAAAATAGTAGAATTAGGAAAATATCCTAAATTGTTTTTACAAAAATAGATTTATTCAATGAAAAGGATATATCTTCATGCAAGAAGATAGATACAACTATTGAACTACTTCTTGTTTTCCCTGTTATTTAAGTTCTTCTGGATTTGGTCTTTGAACTTTTTCCCTTTAAGCTGCTTGTCTATTTTATCTTCATTCTGCAAATAATACTAACTTATGATCTTTCATCTGATACACTTTCATCTGATACTCTTTAGCCTTGTTGACCCGTTAATATCCTTTACTGTGCCTTTTTACTTTTAATGAGCATTTCAAGTTTTTATTGTGTATTTCATTTGTAAATCATTTAGTTTCTTGATTTCTCAGCATTAGGTAGTTTGGATATTGAACATTTCCTTGTCTTTTAATTGTATGTTTTATC
This sequence comes from Pinus taeda, assembly GCA_000404065.3. Classification (NCBI taxonomy): domain Eukaryota; kingdom Viridiplantae; phylum Streptophyta; class Pinopsida; order Pinales; family Pinaceae; genus Pinus; species Pinus taeda. Next base: position 8,847 of record APFE030220790.1, read on the forward strand.
TGCCTCCTCTATTTTGTCTTTTAAATATGTAAATTGTCTATTTTAACATTTATTTTGTAAATGATTTCTTCTGCTTTGTCTCTGGTTTAAACATGATCTTCTATTTGTAAAAAAAAATAATTTCAATTCATTTCTCGATAATTTGGAACAAACATGTTTTTAACTAGTATAAAAATTGTTTATCCATTCTCCTGGTTTTCCACTAATCACCTGCAAAATACACCAATTGTTAGGAAAAACATAGGTTGGCAGGGAGGGCCACAATGGATTCATTTGAGTTGAAAGGTCTGTGGATGGAGTCCGAAGTGTTTTCAGGAGGTAAATAGTGGTTAAATCGGTTACAAAGGCTTAGGGTTAGAGAAAAGAGCAAAAGTGATGGTTTTCGTTTAAATGGTTAAACGGTTAACTTTTAAAATTTGGCGCAAAGTGAAAAATGGATGGTTTTACTATATGCGGGGGAGCAGTTTGGGAGGCTCATCGCACTGCTTTTGGCCATGGGGTGGTTTTTCTCTGAGGGCACGCAAGTTAACATGGGAATCACATGTAACCACAAGGGGCCCGTGCAAAACCATCAATCATCATTTGCATTTGAAAAGAAATGAATTCTATTTACTGTTGAAAGGACTGCTTGAAATACATCTGATAAGAAAGATATGAAGGCGAAATGTCTTTCATTATTTTGTTTTCAAAAGTGAAGTAGTGAAAAGGTCACATTGCTTTCAGTTTCTTTTTTGTTTCATTACTTGGTTTCTCTACTCTCATTAGTGTAAACATTCATCGAACTAAAAGGGCTTTGTCTCAATTATCTACATACAAGAATTTTTCCGAGTCACATCGATAAGGCCTATAAATTGATAGATAATTTCAAGACAAACTTTAAAATGTATTCAATTAATCTGACATATTTAAACCTAGCAGATATTGTTTGCTTCGGCACTAGGCAGCGCTAGTACAAAATTTTGGTCCCCATATCATCGTGTATATAAAGGGAGACCCCACTAGGTTGTAATCCTTTATTCGTTGGAAGACAAGTCTTCCTCTTTGTAAAAGTGATACAACAAACTCAAGATTTAGGGAGATTGCCTACTCGTACTTCTCAGTTCGACTGGAAGATTTTGCGTGGTGTTCGATGTCATAACATTAGAGCTGATTATCTTTCCTGGTTTCCCTGCAATAACCCTTAATTCAACTTCGTTTCCTTCCGTAGAAAATTTGATGAAAATTTCTTGAATATTAAAAGTTATTGTACCCAAGGATTGTAGCCATTGGACTCCTAGTACAACATCAACACCTCCCATCGAAATGGAAAGCATTGGGCTAGTCAATACATATTCTCCCATGGATAGCTTGATATTATGACACTTTCTAGAGCAATTTATTGTTCCTCCATTGGCAACCATCACTTGACACTCTGGTGCTGGATATAAGAAGCAATTCAATTCTTTTGCTGCCTTACAATGAATAAAATTGTGAGTACTTCCTGAATCAATCAACACTTTACCTTTTTCTTCTTGATTTGTCCTTCTATCTTGATGGTTTGAGGAGTGGTAATTCCCGCCAATGCATTACAAGATATGGTCGATTTCGTTTCTTCTTTATCGAGGCTTTGTTCCTGGAGTATATCCTCTTCCTTTGACCTTTCTTGCTCCTTTTCTTCTTCCTCTTCACAATCTATGTAGAATAATTTCTTCTCAGCACACTTATGACCTTTAGTGTATTTTCTATCACAACTGTAACAAA
>APFE030220791.1:0-28039 GCA_000404065.3 Pinus taeda
CATCCATGACAACTCAGTCCAAAGGCTATTCTGGGACAATGCCAAATCTTCGAGAGGTGTCCAGATACGATGAATACCTTCTCCCCTTCCAGCTATAAATCACTGTCATCCTGCATTGAACCAGGTAGTTTTTTTAGAGGGAGAGAGAGTGTTAATAATAGCGTCAGAGTGTTGAAGTTGAATTGATAGTGAGAGCTGAAAGAGAGGTTATGCTGCCGGATTGTTGAGAGAGGAAGTGACTTTGCAAGACATGTTGGACTGCTGACCCAGTTGGAGGAGATTTACAGCGTCAAGCCTTAATTGGTTGTAATTCTTCTCTTTTTTCTATCGAATGATAAGTGACTGTTATTATGGTTCCATTCACATGTTCTTCTGGTAATATTTGAATTATATCCTGCTTGACTGATATATAATTGTATGATATTGGATTTTACGCTTGTTTTGGGTTGTTCTTCATTTGTGCAGGTGTCCATGCGTAAAGCGCAAGGATAGTGACCGGCCAAAGCTAAAGGACAGGAGCGACACTTCTCCCACAGCAAATAGCGTTGGATCCCAGTTGGTCTTTCTGATCGACTCTTAAATTGTGCAATTAGGAACTTGCATGCAGCGTGTATGATTGTTGCTAGACCCCTGTGGGGCTAGTGGGATCGCCTTTGTCCGCAGAGGGGATTTACCTCCGCAACACACATGATCCACAATGATGATGTGGACTATGAAAACTAATGACATGGCATGGCATGATGTTGCTGACATGGACTACTTGATGATGTGGCAGTGTCACACCACTACTTTTATTATGTCTCTGATATATTCTTGAAAATGATTTTGTCTTCCACTTCCTCATGCCTTAGTGATAAGGAGTCTTCAATGATCTCATGTCTTGGGTTGTGGTCACAAATTGGTGTCCCTTTTATTTGCCTCGATTGATCAACTTGCATGTCTAGTTGCAAAGATGTATTCCAACAGGATTCCCTTTTGCATCTCCTTCTTCATCATCCTGTCATGGTGTGAGAGAGTACCTCCATCTACAATTCACTCATGGCGAGATGACATCAGTCTGAAAATCCCCTAGTCTAATATAGTTCATTTGGATCCATTAACTGAGCCGGGACCAGGTGACAGGTCAGGAGGGAGGCCCCAATGACTACGCAATTGTGCAGTTCAAACAACCAGGGGTGAGGCTTGATCATTGAGATTGCACAGTTCATGTCAGACTAAGGGAAAAAACTACACAGTTTTGGGTGATAGTGAGGCAGGTTGAGGGGATGGACATTGGGAGGACACATTGCATAGTTTCAGGAGGAAAAAAAGACTGAGCTACTACGCAAGTTCACATTTTAGAGTCTCAGGGAAAGAGCTTGAGCCTTATGCTTGTGTAGTGCGTAGTTAGGACCAGGCTGGGAGCAATGATTGTACAATCCTAGAGGTCAATGCTTGGACTTGGGCACAGAAATTGTGGAGTGCAATAGTCCTGGGATGCAGGAATTGCGCATTAAGTAGTGCCAAGGGGGAAGGAGGCATGGAACTGCGCAATGCGTGGTCCACACAAGAGGGGTGGAGCCAAGTTGCTTGCTCAGGAATCCTCTTTGGGAATGGTTGTGTGAGACCGGTGAGATGGATGTGAATAGTGATAAGAATTCAACTGTAATCTCACACTTAAAATACTTGATGACGCAATAACATAGATCACCCATGACACATTAACAACACATTTACCTCCATGTGACCACTTTATGACCAGTTACGACAAGTACAACACTTAAGATGCACTTTGTGATGGCCATAAAGACACATGTGCGACAATGCTCAAAATGTTGTGAATGAGTGTGACTGGTATTTACATGGTTAGGACAACTCATATACACAAAGGTAGACCATTCAAAACATCATAATAGGACTTTACATGTTGTGCAACATCCAATATGCGAAAATATGACACTTTGCCTATGTTGTAAATGGGATCAGGACACTTAAAGAAAATACATGAAATGAGTTTTAATGTTTGCGACAATACATGACATTGAAGACATAATTATGTGGCAATGATAAGTTTTCCTTATTACTTCAACTTCATGAGGGATGCAGTTTATTTTTCATATCTATTCTCCAAAATTTTGTAAATCAGATGGAGTCTTCATGCGGTCCTTATCATATTCTAGTTCCTTTGTACTCTTGCCTGATGATCATCCTTTATCCTCAACTCCTTAGGTGTCATCTAACATGTCTTCCTTCTCCATCTCCTTCTTTATCATCTTGCCATAGTAGAGTTCTTGTCTATGAAATCAACTCATGACAATACAACAACATTATGATAAACCCTATATAAGATGTTGCATGATGATTCATTGATTGAGCTGGAACCAGTCGTGGGCCATGGGAAAGCCCCTGTGACTATGAATTTTTGCAATTCAGACAGTTACGGGTGTAGCTTGGGCTCTGAGACTATGCAATTCATAGTTCAGGCTGGGATGAGGAAGAAGACTATGTAGTTTGAGAGCTCAATGAGCTAGGCTAAGGGGTTGGGAATTGGCTCAGCCAACTGCATGGTTCTAGAAGATAGAGGGGATAGGGTGATTGTGCGGTTTTGGGAGTCAAGGCTTAGGCTTCATCACTGAGGTTATGAAATGCGTAGTTCTGGGAGGTAGAGACTGCGCAATGCTAGGAGACAAGATTGTTTCTTAAGGGTTGAGATTGTGCAATACCCAGTTCAGGAGCGCTGGATGAGGGCTAGGTTCTTAGGAACTTTCCAAAATTTGGCTAAGTGCAAGACCAGTGAAACTAATGTGAACAGTGATAGAACTTGGATGTGATCACACACTTAAACACTTGGTAACACAACATATATCATCCAGAACATATGAACACATACTTCGCTTAGTGTTACAACCTTTGCGGTAACTTACGACAAGTTCTTGTGCGACAGTGCATGAAAATTTGGAAATGAGTGTGAAACATGCCTACATCACACGAACAACTAATTATAAACAAACCAAAACTCCACTTTGCATGATAAGCAGCGATTCCCATGCCAGAAGACGAAATTTTCTATATGAAGATAAAAATGTGAACGACACTTGCAATACATTAACGACATTGAAAACAACACATGCCAGAGCAAAGATAACATGAAAATGACACTAGTTAGAGTGTAAGAAAGAAAAAGCAACAACCAAAAACTTGAAAATGACACTCGCAGAAATAAAGGTGCACGAAAGGGATAGTTTGCAAAACTCGCTGAAATGCAAGTACAAATGCAACTAGAACGTGAGAAACTATCATTGTCAGTTTGCACTGACTGTCGACATGGATTGGACATCGCACATGCATAGTCCTGATGGAACGTGTTATGCTTGTTCGATCTTGCGTAGGAGAATGTGCCCATGAACTTATTGCGGACTGAGCATGTGTGTGCAAGTGCATTCAACACTTCCAATCCAAAGGGAGCTCAAAAAGCATCAGCTAACCAAGAAGTGACTAGGAAATACCAATCATAAGATCCATGGTAGGCTCCTAAATTTGAGTATGATAATTGGAGGTTGTTATCGCAACAAAAACACATTGGTTTGTCAAAATATTACACTACACATTTTGGCGTTGTTTTCCACGAGGTGCTAGACCATTAGACCCTGGTAACCTAAATTTTTTATTGGATTCCAAAGTATTTAAGACTTGAAGGAGGGGAGGTAACACGAGAGGTAAGAACTTGCACTAACACCTCAGGTGTGCCCACATATCCTTGTCATGTTGGTTTCACATTGAGGCTTGTTTCGTTTACTCTTTTTTTTCAAGTAATTTTCTTTTTAAGTCTGGTGAGATTTCTAACTAAAAATGCAACATTGTTGACACTACTGTGTCAATATAGTCAGAAGACAATAGGTTGGTTTGCCTCTTTAGTTTAACTTTTTCTACGACATTTTTTTTCTTTTAAATATGTACAAATGTGGGAAAGGATAAAAACCTAAAAATAGGGGTAAGACTAAATCCGAAATTTTTCAAATCCCTTTCTCTAACGTTAGGTTGGTTGCAAATAGACTGTCCAAGTTGACTCAAACCAATGAGGACATGAATTTACACTTGGATTCTAAAGAGAGAATTTTTAAGTCAACTTTTACAATTGAATCTCCCTCTATGATTGAGTTTGTAGGAAGAACAAATCCAAGAACGAGATAGCCTCAGTTGCCACCACTAGAGGATGAATATGCTCTGCTTGTAAATAATGAAAAATTGGAAAATAGTGAGGATCCTAATCATGGAACTAGTGAAGGGCATGGAGAGAACAATGTAGAAGAGGAAAACACTTTTAGGTTCCCATTTGTGGACCCTAACTCCATATTACAGAGGAAGAAAATTCCTCCATCGGTTCTCTCGCAGTTTCATGGTAAGACTCATGAGTACCCTTATGCATTTCTCTTTGAGTTTGATATTTTGTGCAAGAGTTATGGATATTCATTTGATTCCCAAAATCTTAATCTCTTCCTTTCTACCCTTAGGGATGTGGTTGTGCATTGGTTCATGGGGTTAGGAGGAAATACCATTCGAACATGGGATGGGATGAGGAGACTTAGAAAATATCAAGAATAGTACAAAGCTCGTGACCTAAGAGAGGAAGTTTTCAAAATGACACAATAAGAGGAAGGGAGCCTCGAGGATTACCATGAGAGGTTTTTATACAATATCTAGTGGTCTAAATAGCATAAATTAGATCTTGAAATGATCAAAACTATCTATTTAAGAGGTATTTTAGATGGATCCATTGAAATACTAAATTTGTTAGGACATGGAGATGTTTCTCACATATTGTTTAATCAAATTTGTGAATTGTGTAGGAATTAATCTTGCAACTAGGTAAGGTATGGTAGAGGAGTTAAGGACATTCTCCTAAAAAATACCAAATTTGTAACTTGTGGTGTTACCAAGAACGAACTCGGACATCTATTTGACAACTTTAAAAGTGAATTTCTTGAAAATGGATTTTACAACTAGATGTATTACAGTTTAAAAAGAAGAGGATGAGTGTGTTGCACTTTATATTTCTTGTCCTAGGGGTAGACAAAATCACTCTTTGTGTGAGTGTCCTGTAAATGTTGTTGACTAATCAGGTGCTTAGTATTTAGATTAAAATCGAAGTTCTTAGATTGGCTCGAAACCTAAATGACTGTGTTTGTCTCGTCAATACGATCTCAATGCAATTCGTTTCACTAAAAACCGAGTTCAGATGAGGAAGAAAAGGCCTGTTGTTCGTTTTCCTAAACAACTAAAAAAATTGCAGAACATGACAGAATGATGACATGGTAGTACAGTCAACATGATGGGAACCTTCTTCAGTTTTTGCCCAATGAGGTTGTGACAAGTGTCACTTCAAGATTCGCCAGTTTGATTGTGTGAAGATGAATTGTCCAATGTCCTCCAAGGTGGAATTATGGATTCATGATGAATATTATGTGGAAAACATATATATATATATATATATATATATATATTATATATATATATATCCAAACTATACCAAAGCATCGAAATATTTGAATGGCACAAAGATTATTTGGGTGGCAAAACGTATGAAGGGACGGACGGAGGGTCAATCGAACCATGACCTCCCCCTCCCAACTTCGTTGCATAACCATTGAACCAAGCGACAGACTTGTTAAATGGTGGCCACAATATGTTATTTAAGCCTACATTGGATGTCGACGGCAGAGCAGAGGGAGCCAACCCCGCGAGCCAGCTCCCTCACCATACGACCACAAAGTATAAACCATGGGAAAGCGCACTTATAGTGCCACTAATACAGGTTTAAACTTAATTAATCGTCTTTGAAGTTGGAGGTAATTTTGGAGGCGCGCCAATTTCGACAAAATTGCCAATTTTGTAGGTGCTAACTAGAGTCTTCTCTAGTTTTAGCAGGGTTTCCTAGGGAAACATTGAATGAAGCATATCTTGAGCAATTTTCAACCAAATGGAGCTCAAAAACAAGTGTTCTTGGCTAATTTGGACATTATTAACACATTAGTGCAGGTATCAGGAGCCATATTTAAATAGCATTTTTTCCACATTGAGCTAATACAGAGGCCCAAGCCATGGAAGCTGGACCAAGGAGATGTGGCCCAGGAGGGGTGAACTCCTTCATCAAAACACTATGTTAATGTGTCTCTTTGATGGTTGCTGCATTGTACATGTTTGTTGTTCAATATTTGTTTCTGAAGCTATTTTTCTCATGAATGTCTTCTTAAACTTAAGAAAATTTACTTGACTTTATTTACAGACAGCTAATGAAACCTCAGCAAAAGAAGCAATAAGTATGCACATATCTATAAATATGTAATTTTTATTAGCACAACAAAACTAATCATACAAAAATAGATCAAGTTGCTATCAGAGTAAAGGTTGAATTGCTTGATTGCTTGAGTTTGTGCAATTAGGGTTTTAATGGTTGCAAAATTGCGATGAATACAAGGTTAAAGTTGTAGAAAGGAGAAGGGAATTTATTGGTTGCAATTCCTAAGGTAATGCCCAGAAGAAGGAGAGCCATAAGGACACAATCTCCACCACCCAAAGTTACAATTCCAGCTGCACTTGAAACTCCTCAAGTTTTTCCTTCAATTGAGATTGAACAGGTACAAGCAGTACCAATTTCTGAGCCTAAATCCACAGTCATTATGTCTGGAGAAAGAGAGCCTGAAGATCCCTCTTCATAAGAGGCATAATTCAAGAAATATTTATATACTTTGACTGAGATGGTTAAAGTTCTCTATGAGTAGAGGAACACTAGAATGGTTAGAGAGAGTTCTAAACCTCCACATGGAGAAGGCAGCTCAGAGGACAAAATAGATGAGAAGAAGGATTCCAAAGGGAATGGTGGAAAGCCACCTCCATCTCCACCATCCTCATCATATTCCTCATCATCTCCACCATCTCACACAACATCATCTTCCACTACCACCACTAAAACTTCCCATACTCATTCAAAAACCCCAAAAGGAAAGACTCCATTACTGAAATTGGACATAAAATTTGAACTTCCCATGTATAATGGAGAGGTGAATGCAGAAAAGTTGGACAATTGGATTTGATAGTTGGAGGTATGCTGCAGAATTAAGAACCTTCAAGAAGACGACATAAAGATCTAGTTGGCTTCATTGAGGCTAGAAAGAGGTGCATTAGTTTGGTGGGAAGCAAAGACTCAAGTAGAAATGAGAAGCCAAGGTAAGATATCCATCACTTGGGTTGAATTTGTTTCTGCAGTTAAAAGACAGTTTTATCCCTTAGCCTACATGAAAAAGGCCATTATCAGTTGGCATAATTTTAGGCAGCTTAAAGGCCAAAAAATCCAAGATTATACGCAGGAATTTAGGAAAAGGGCTTTGTTATTAGGAATGAATTTGAATTCCCAAGATACACTACTGAAATATATTGGGAGTTTACATTCCTGTCTGAAACATACTATCCTTACGTTTAATCCAAATAACTTAGACGAGGTCTGTGTGCAAGCCACGCACCTTGAATCTAGAGGAAAGAACATTCAGGAAGACCGTACTAAGAGGAAGCCATTCAAGGGCAAGGAGAAAGAAGAGGGTGCAAAATGGAAGGGAAAGAAGAATGCAAGTATGAATAAATAAGGGGAGAAAATCACATGAAAACATCATTCTATAGAGGGCACGATGAAGCCCGCTGCTGGAAATTGTATCCTAAATTAAGGCCTAAGAAACAAAACAATAAGGGAAAGCAAAAGACGATCGCTACCACACAACATGACCTTGGTTCATATTCTAGTGATGAGACCAAGATTTCAGCCATGGTTACAAAATGAAAAGAAACTATTGCAAGCACTAGTTCATCACATAGTCAAAATAACACTCCAAATGAAGAGTCAAGAACAGATTTGTTTCATGTTAGAATGATTTCAAATCATACAAAGATTGATGCATTACTTAATAGTGGGTCACAATCAAACTTGATTTCAGAATACTTGGTTAAAAAACTAAATCTTGAAACTGTACCTCATCATAAGCCATATCCATTGGGTTGGATAGTAAACAATGCAAACTTATAGGTTACAAGGAAGTGTTTATTCAAGTTTGCCATTACTGAAAAGTTCATTGATGAATTTGAGTTAGATGTATTTCCACTTGACATATCAGGAATCATTTTGGGTAGTCCTTATTTGTATGATAGTATATCATTATTTTATCACCATGAAAACAAATACATATTGCTCAAGAATGGGGTGGAGTACATAGTGAGAGCCCATCGCAAAAAGCTAAACATTTCTTTGGTTAATGCAGGGCAGGTGAAGAGACTAGTAAATGCAAGTAAAAATGTTGTGCTTCTCGTGATGAAGAAAAAGAATGATATTAATTATGAATATTTTGAAGGTTGTGACGATAAATTGAAATCTGATTTATTTGATGTGGTAAGCAAGCATGGTGAGATGTTTCAAGAACCAAAGGGGTTACCTCCCAAGAGGGGAATTCAACATGAGATTCAGATGCAACCGGATGTTCAACTTCCGAACATTGGCATGTATCACATGTCTATTATGGAGAGCTTGGAAATCAAAAACCAAATTCAAGAATTGATGAGAAAAGGTATAATATGCCCATCTAATTCACCATGTGGTTCGCCCATTGTCTTGGTGCCAAAGAAAGATGGAACTTGGTGCGTGTGTGTGGATTTTCATGCACTGAATAAAATCACGGTAAAGAATCGTTATCCACTCCCAATAATTGAGGATTTTCTTGATCAATTGAGGTATGAAAAGTATTTCACTAAGTTAGACTTACAGAGTGGTTATCATCAAGTTAGGATAGCTGAAGTAGACATTTCTAAAACTGCATTTAAAACTAGACAAGGATTGTTTGAGTGGCTTGTTATGCCTTTTGGTCTTACAAATGCTCCAGCTACTTTCATGAGGGTAATGAATGATGTATTGAGACCACTTATAGATGATTTTGTCATTGTCTACTTATATTATATCCTCATATTCAGCAAATCAAGATATGAACATGTCATGCATATAAACAAAGTACTTGATGTCTTGAGAAAAGAACACTTGTTTTTAAAGATGTCAAATGTGAATTTGGCAAGACTTCTTTGGTGTATGTGGGAAACATTGTTGGAGTAGGTGAACTGAAGATAGACCCCTATAAGGTTGAGGTCATTCAAAATTGGCCCTATTATCACCCCAAGAAACTCTCCTAGGTTGTATCTCAGAGATGCTTGGGAACATTACAAACTCAAAAAATTGTTGGAGATGGATGAATGGCGGGATTGATGTATAATCAAGCCAGATAACCACTTCTACTATGCATAACCCCAGACATGGGCGAACACCCCCAGACTACAAGGCTTTAGACCACCAATCACTCACAGTTTAAGGAATAGGTGAACATGGAGAATACTGACCACACCAACAGATGCACAGGACCCTGTGATGGCTGGCTGCAACCAGTAAAAAGGTCTGCAAATATAATTTTTAATGCAAAAACAGGATGACAGCTCTTTGGCATTAAAATAAAAAAAACTTGTATAACACATTCAATAATACATACAAGACTCTAACACAGAGGTGGGATGACAGCCCCTCTAATGCTAAATATCAAGAGCACATGAAAAATGCATATAGGCACAGCCTAGAACAAAGAAGAAGAGGAAAAGTGAGCAATTAAGAGCAAAAGAAGCTTGTATTAGCTGAAAATGAAGACCAGACGCTGCAGGTATCACAGTAGTTACAGTCTCCAAAAGTTGAATCTTACATCAAAAACCAAAACCATCAACATCAACCTCCTAACATCTTGCTTCTGGGTATATATGGAGGTTGATTACAAAAATATTTGCTAACCTATGCGTGGAGGGGTCATAATGGACCACCAACCACCTTAACTCTCTGATACAATCTGCTGGCTTTTAATGAAAAATTTGACTTTTTCCGGTACTTTGTTGTCCTTCCTGAGCAGATAGAATGTCCTATGAAAGAATGATCCATAACTGATAAATGTTGTGCTCTGCTCCAGGAATGTCCTTTGTTCTTCGGCCATAATGCTATTTGAATGCAGTCGTTGGAAAAATAATTGTGCCGGGTACAGGTATTTGATCGCTTCATCCTTCGGGTGAATGATACAAGTTGGAGGCACGAAAACAACATGGAGGATGCATGGGCGGGACGAGAACAATAATAGCCGTCGAATCCTGCAGATGGACGGCGGAGATTGAATCGAAGGGATCTATTGGGGCAAGCGAGGGGAGACAAATGTGGGCCGTCGGATCACGGTCGAATAGATCCGATGGTCCTCGAGAGCAGGAGCTACGCGAATATTAATGAGCGGGGGACGTACAGGTAGGCGGTTAGCAGTTTCCATGCACCGCTTACGAGAGGCAAGTGGTTTTCGTACGCGAGGGCGCGACACAATGGAACTATGATGCGTGGCGGATGTGACAGCGGGGAACCCACTTTCCCCGCGGGCTAACGGTTGTTCAGGTCTCAGCAGCGGGGAAAGCGAACAACGTCAGATCTTGCAGAAAATGATCGAACGGCTCAGGCAAAAGCATGTGCTTTTGATTGATATGACGGGGGAAAGACCCCGCAGTTAGCGCTTTTTGCAAGGCACGCGGCTATATGGGTTCAACACCATTAGCACCCGAGGCTAAACTGAAATGGGGCTCCGATGGATGTTGGGTTTATGGAGAAATTTAGAGGAAAACAGGGGTGGCGAGAGTTATAAGGGTATAAATCAAATGAAGGGGGAAGGTAAAATGAACAGTTGTGAGCTCCTTTCTTGCAAAAACACACAGCCACAGTAGTAATTTGGTTCTCCAAATGCATAATTGCATAGGAGAGCTAACATTGGCTCCTTTTGGGGATGAGATCCTCCCTATGAGGTCTTAAGAACCTGCAGATCAATGCCTTTCCAGCTGAAAACAAATTAGCCAAAATTCCTAGTGTTCCATTGGGCATGGAGTCTATTGCACCTATACTAAAACTAATAAAAACATAATATTTACAACCTTTAAGGCCATAGACCTTAAAGCACATAATTTTTTAGAAAGCGCCCATTAACTGGGCCATCAAAAACTGCGTCTCCTCCCATACTTTTTAGTATGAAGGTGTTGTTCCCTTGAATCTATGAGATGATGAAAGGTCCTGTCCAGAAAGCATCAAACTTCCCATGATTGCCCTTCTTTTCTTTTAATGTATCCCACTTCAAAACCAAGTCACCAACTTGAAATTATCTGCCTTTGTCTTCTTGTCAAAAGCTTCCTTGATCTTTCTCTGATGTGCTACAGCCTTTTCAACCAGTTGTTCTCTACTCTGATGTACCTCTGCTAAATCAGTGATCCTGTTTTCCATTTCTTCTTCTTCATTTTGTTCTATTTGAAGGAATTTTGCCACAGGGAGAGTTAACTGAATTGGAAACACTGCTTTTGTGCCATACACCAGCTTTAATGGAGAATTCCCTATGGATTTCTTAATGGTCACTCTGTCAGCCCACAATCCATACTTGAGCTTGGAATCCCAATTCTTTTTGTTGTCCTCCAATAGTTTCTTAATTATACTTATTAAACTCTTGTTGGACGATTCTGCTAGACCATTTCCTTGAGGACAATATGAGGTGGAATGAACCAGTTTAATGCCCATTGAATTGCACATTTCCACCAAGTATTTTGCTCTAAAGGTTGCTGCATTGTATGTGACTAATTTATGTGGACAACCAAACCTGGTAAAGATGTTCTCTGTCAAAAACTTTATGATCACATTATGATCAGCCTTTCTGGTAGGGATTGCTTCAATCCACTTAGTGAAATAATCAGTGGCTACTAGTATCCATCTGTGTTGGCCACTGGAATGTGGATTGATTTCTCCAATGAAATCCAAGCCCCACTGCTGAAAAGGTCCTTTTGAATGTATTGGTTTTAAGGGCAGGGACTTCAACTGCTGTTTTCCTTCAAATCTTTGGCGCCTGTCACAAGATTTAACAAATGAAAATACATAAGAAAATAAGGAGGGCCAATAATATCCAGCTCTGAGAATTTTATGGGCTGAAGTCTTCCAATAATGGTGCCCTCCACACATGTTGGAATGAAATTGTTGCATGACTTCTATTGATTGTTCTTTGTCCAGACACCTCAACAACACTCCAAATGGATCCCTCCAATACAGTAGATTTTCATTGATGCAGTATTTTTCTTCTCTAAGGTTAATAGTTCTAGCTTGACTTTGAGTAAAGCTGGGAGGGATTTCTAGCTTCAGCAAGAAATTAATTATTGCAGAATACCAATTACAAGAAGCTAGATTCTCGACCATTGACTGCTTTCTGTCTGGTTCAACTATTTTCTCTTCTTCTGTTTGACCATTTTCTGCATCTGTGCACATGAGATTTATATCCAATGCTTTGCAATTTTCTTCAACTAACAACTTGGTAAGAACTTGACCTCTGACAAGTTTAGTGGGCTTCAGTTCTATATTAAATTCAATTAATTTTGCAATCCATTTGGCCCTTCTCCCATCAGCATCAAGCTGGGTTATGACATCTTTTACTGCAGCAGGGGGTACATATGTGATTATCTTCGAATGTAGAATGTAAACTCTGAATGCTTTCAATGACTTGATAAGAGCATATGCATGTTTTTCAACAATATCATACTTCAGCTCAGCATCCCTTAATGTTTTGCTGAAAAATGCCACCGGATGCACTGAGCCTTCTTTATCTGCCTGCAATAAAACAACTGCAAGGATGTCATTAGAGGCAAAAGAAAATATGTGGAACTCCTTACTGTAATCTGGACTGATTAAAGTGGGAGGTTCCATAATAGCCTTCTTAATGGAATCAAAAGATTTTATTGTTGTTTCGGTCCATTTGATCTCTACCCCTTTCTTCAACATGGAGGTAATATACTTGACCTACTCTGCAAAATTCGGGATAAACCTCCTCACAAAGTTTATTTTGCCCAGAAATGACTGGATATCCTTCTTTGATCTCGAGACAGACAAAGTCTGTATTGCCCTGACTCTTTCTGGGTCAATTCGGACACCTGCAGCAGAAACAATATGTCCTAACAACTTGCCTTCTTCTAAAGTAATTGTGACTTTTTCGGATTGACTGAGATTCCAAACCTTCTGTACTTCAAAAACACTTTTTTCAAATGCTACAAGTGGTCATGATGGCTACTAGAGTAAATTGTTATGTCATCAAGGTAGATAAGGACAAATTTATCCTTCTCTCCTACAAATGTTATATCCATAGCTCTCTGAAAGGTTGCTCCAGCATTCATCAATCCAAAAGGCATCTTGAAATACATAAAAGTGCCCCAAGGAGTGGTGAATGCAGTCTTCTCTTGGTCATTTGGATGTACAGCAATCTGATTAAAGCCTGAAAATCCATCTATGAAAGACATCATTTTGGCCCCTGAGACTTTCTCCAACAAATGCTCCATTTTTGGTAGAGGATAGTTGTCTTTCTTTGAGCATTTGTTCAAGTTTCTGAAATCAACAAAAAGTCTGATTTCTCCACTTTTCTTCCTCGCTACTACCAAATTGGCTACCCATTTTGAATATCTAAGAGGGACTATGATTTTGGCAGCCAGCAACTTTTTTATTTCTTTTTCAATCAGTGGAAGGAGCATAGGATTTATTGGTCTTAGCTTCTGTTTGAAGGGTATAGTGTCTTTCTCTAAAGGAATTCTATGCTGGATGATCTTCTTATCATACGTTTTCAAGTCACTATATGCCCAGGCAAAAACATCAGCGAATTGCTTCATTAAATTGTAGTACTCAGCACTTTGGTCAGCAGACAAATGAGTAGACAAATTTATGTATCTAGGCGGACCTAAACTTCCTATATCATGCTTACAAACTGCAGATTGGTCTTCTTTTTGGGTAGCCTTATAAGGCACATCATTCTGGTCAAACAGCTTTTCTAAAGGAACTAAACCCTTAGGTATGTGATTGTTGGGAAGTTGGACAATGCTATCTTTGCCAATTTTATTTCTAAGCTGGGACTTTGGGCTTTCATGCAAGCCTTCATTCTCTTGGTCAATTTGCATTTCGGAAAACTCATCAATGACTTGTAGGAATCTATTTATTTCATCATCATCTTCAAAAACTTTCCAATGCTGGACATTATCAGGCAAGGATGGTCTATATTTCATCTGAACTTCATACACTAGTCTGGGAGGCATGGGAGGGATAAACACGCTAGTAGACATAGCAAGGGAATCAACAAGCTGATTTTTGGCTCTAGGAATGTATGAGATACAAAAACTATCAAAATAATCTGTAAGTCTCCGTACCTCATCTCTGTATGCTTTCAGCCTTGGGTGCTTCACTTGAAATGTTTTATTTACCTGTTGGATGATTAAATCAGCATCTCCAAATACCTTTATGTTCTTGATTCCTGTGTCTTTAGCTGCGTTCAGTCCCAATATCAGCGCTCCATATTCTGCTTTATTGTTTGTGACTTGGAAGGCCAGCTTAAAAGACATCTCTATGCTTTCTTGCTTTGGAGATATCAGCACCACCCCTGCTCCTACAGTCTCACTAGAACATGCTCCATCAAAGAACATCTCCCAAACCTGACTTCCTTGCTCTTCCATGGCCTGAATTGTCTGTTTCCTAAGTTGCATTGAGGCCTTATGAGATTCTTCTATTTGGAGGATACATGCTCCAAAATCGGTGTCCACAGCATAAATGGGATGATTTGCTGGATTACACTCATCACTAATGATGTATGCTAGTTGTGCTTCTCTGTACAATCTCCTGCTTTCTCCTCCAAAGACTGGGACAGTGGCATAAGATAGATCATTCTGCAATGTCCCACCTAATCTCTTAATCCATCCTCTGGACAGCAACATGCCAAACTTAGGAGGGACATCTGCTACCACAATGTCCATCACCATGCTCTTCATGGGCAGCTGAGTTAGGGTAATGACTAAATCTTTAATCAATCCTAGACACTTTACTTTCCTTGAATCAAAAGAGAATAAATCATGATATGATCTGGTGATATCAAGGCCTAACTCTTCCATGACAGCTTTAGGCATCAGATTGTGGCTAGCCCCTGTGTCTAGCAGGTAATTGTGGAGGATTTTGTCATGAATGGTCAAGGAGACGTAAAAGGATGGAGAATTATTATCAGCAAGTTCAATCATTGGGCTCAGCACAACTGCGGGTTTATCATCTTGCAAATTGACGGAGTCAGTGGGGGATTATTTGGCTTGCAGCTCAAGAGCTTCAAGGATAGGCTTTCTAAACACTTCACTCTTTACAAGTTATAACAGAGGAATAGATACTTTTAACTTTTGGACTTGTGCTTCAAAGCTGAAAGGGGAAGGGGACTTGTCAGGACCTCTTACCTCTTGAGCTGGTGCTTTGAGGATGACTGGTTCAGCTGTTGGTTTCTTCTGTCTGGTATTATGTGACTCTGTTTGGATAGCAGCTCTTTGGGCAAGATTCTCCTTGACACGGTTTGCTTGTGACCTCAAATGATATCTTTGTTGTTCACCAGTTTGCAGAATAGCTTCTCTGTCCCACTCGTGACTAGTTTGGTCCTGCAGCAATTCTTCTTCGTATTCAGCCAATGTCAAAAAGGCAGCACTGCCTTTATCTTCCATGCAATGAATTTCATCCTCATCTTCAAATTGTTCCTCCTCCATGACTACATTTTGAAAAGGAGCTTTAACTTTTTGTTCTTCTTTTGGTTCTTCATCCCTTTGAATGACTTTTAATTGCTCATTTTCTCTTCTAAAAGGATTTGAGTTTCTTGGAGAAAATGTGTTCTGCTGCCTTGTCTTTCCTAAGTTCTGCTCAACCTTCAACTTAGATACGTCTGCCACTAATGACTCTATCATTCTAGCCACTTTACCAAATTTAGGATCTAAATGATGCAGAGGAAGTAGAAGCCTGACCTCTCTGGCTCCTTCTATCAGCTTGACTTTTGAGTTTTTCTGTAGCATTTATATTAGACTCTACTTCTAGAGTTGCGTCCTGCATGTCTGCCAAAATAGCACATCTCCTTTCTCTCAACAATAAGCAAAATTCAGAGTTAAAAGCATTGGCATAAGTGAGTTTGGCTGATGTAGGGGTTGGTTTTACCTTAGCTGGTATCTTACTATACATACGGTTGAATCTTTTATCAAAATCTGGCAAAGATTCCCCATTTTCTTTCTTCAAGTTTCCAAACTCAGTATGATAGTACAGCAAATCCTTTTTATCTCCCCAGTGCTTCAAAAATGCATCATCTAAGGCTTCAATATCGGCAATAGATCTAGGGGCTAGTTCTCTGAACCATTTTCTAGCCTCTCCATCAAGGCTCTGGACAAAAACTCTCATCCACACATCATTTTCACTTATGTCTAAATTATCAACATAACTATAGAAAGCTTCAAGGTGTTCTTCAGCTGTAACTCCCTCTGTACCAGTAAACTTTGGCATATATTTTTTATATTCTCCCACAAGCATGGGATTCAAAGGAACAGGCAAGACCAAAGGTCCGTATCTAGTAGCAACAATTCTTTCTATCCTTGTAGGTGCTTGTTGCCCTGCCATGACTGGGGTAGGAGGAAAGAGACTGGCAGATTGAATAGTGGGAAACAACGGAGTGGATGGCAGAGACAAAGGGATATTATGGATTGTATGGGAGGCTTTCTTTGGACTGAGATCCAAAGGGGAACTAACTGAGCAAGGAATTGTATGAATCTCTGCAGCTGATTCTTCGTTAACAGTACTAGGTATTAGATCTTCAAACTGTATATTTTCAACAATATCCTTTTCTTGCAGAGACACGTGAGATTTCTTAGGCTTACATGATCCTTATGCTCCTTTCTATGAATTTCTCTTTGGCTTGATAATCTTCTCAAGGTCAGGCATTGGATCAGCTGGTGATTACGGAGGATTCCTTCGAGTATGCCTCACAAACTGTGCCAGAACTACAATGTGGAGTCGCCAAAGGTTAGTCTTCCTCCAATGGAGTTGCCAGACAGATGATTACAACCAGAATATGTGTCCAGACCTTGTCTATCATCAAAATCTGGAACTATGTCGTTTTCCCAGGGAAGCAAAGCTTCAAACTTTCAATCCCCGGCAACGGCGCCAATTAATGTTATCACCCCAAGAAACTCTCCTAGGTTGTATCGCGAAGATGCTCGGGAACATTACAAACTCAACAAATTGTTGGAGATTGATGAATGTCAGGATTGATGTATATTCAAGCCAGATAACCACTTCTACTATACTTAACCCTAGACATTGGTGAACACCCCCAGACTACAAGGCTTTAGACCACCAATCACTCACAGTTTAAGGAATAGGTGAACATGGAGAATACTGACCACACTAGTAGATGCACAGGACCCTGTGATGGCCGACTACAACCAATAAAAAGGTCTGCAAATCTACTTTTTAATGCACAGACAGGATGACAACTCTTTGGCATTAAAATAACAGAAACTTGTATAACACATTCAATAATACATACAAGATTCTAACACAGAGGTGGGATGACAACCCCTCTAATGCTAAATATCAAGAGCACATGAAAAATGCATACAAGCACAGCCTAGAACAAAGAAGAAGTGGAAAAGTGAGCAATTAATAGCAAAAGAAGCATGTATTAGCTGAAAATGAAGACCAGACGCTGCAAGTATCACGGTAGTTACAGTCTCCAGAAGTTGAATCTTACATCAAAAACCAAAACCATAAACATCAACCTCCTAACATCTTTCTTCTGGGTATATATGGAGGTTGATTACAAAAATATCTGCTAACCAATGCATGGAGGGGTCATAATGGACCACCAACCACCTTAACTCTCTGATACGGGTCTCTGATACAATTTGTTGGCTTTTAATGAACAAATTGACTTTTTCCGGTACTTTGTTGTCCTTCCTAAGCAGATAGAATGTCCTATGAAAGAATGATCCATAATTGATAAATGTTGTGCTCTTCTCCAAGATGTCCTTTGTTCTTTGGCCATAATGCTCTTTGAATGCAGCCGCTGGAAAAATAACTACGTCGGGTACAGGTAATTGATTGCTTCATCCTTCGGGTGAATGATACAGGTTGGAAGCACGAAAACAACATGGAGGATGCATGGGCGGGACAAGAATAAACAATAGTCGTCGGATCCTGCAGATGGACGGCGGAGATTGAATCGGAGGGATCTATCGGGGCAAGCAGGCAGAGACAAATGTGGGCCATCGGATCTCGGTCGGGTAGATCCAACAGTCCTCGGGAGTGGGAGCTGTGCGAATATTAACAAGCGAGGGACATACAGGTAGGCGGTTTGCGGTTTCCCCACACCGCTTACAGGAGGCGAGTGGTTTTCGTACGTGAGGGCGCGACGCAATGGAACTGTGACACGTGGTGGATGTGACGGCGAGGAACCCACTTTCCCCGCGAGCTAACAAGTGTGCAGGTCTCAGCAGCGGGGAAAGCGAACAACGTCAAATCTTGCGGAAAATGATCGGACGGCTCAGGCAAAAGCATGTGCTTTTGATTGATATGACGAGGGAAATACCCCGCAGGTAGCGCTTTTTGCAAGGCACGCGGCTATATGGGTTCAACACCATTAGCACCCGGGGCTAAACTGAAATGGGGCTCCGATGGATTTTTGGGGTTTATGAAGAAATTTAGAGGAAAACAGGGGTGGCGACAGTTATAAGGGTATAAATCAAATGAAGGGGGAAGGGTAAAATGAACTGTTGCGAGCTCCTTTCTTGCAAAAACACACAGCCACAATAGTAATTTGGTTCTCCAAATGCATAATTGCATAGCAGAGCTAACAGGCCCAAGCCCAATATAGTTACAGAGGTAAGAAGCTTTTTAAGGGCAGCACAATATTGGAGAACTTGTATTGCTAATTTTCTTCCATTGCAACTCCATTACATGCATTACGAAGTGTCAAGAAAGTCTTCCATTGGGGAGATGTACAGCAGAAAGCATTTGATGCTTTGAAGCAAAAGATAAGTTCAACGCCAGTATTAGCACTTCTGTATCTTAGACAAACATTCGAGATTCAAACAGATGCAAGCGATTATGCCATGGGAGCAGTTCTATTGCAGCGTGGTAAGCCCATTTCATTTCATTCTGAAATATTTAATGGAGTTGTAACTAACTATCCCACATATGACAAAGAACTTTTTGCATAGGTACAAAGTGTTAAGAAATGGAAGCATTTTTTTATGGGGAAGGATACCATCATCCATACCGGCCATCAACCATTGCAGTATTTATAGTCACAGTCAAAGTTGCAGTAGTCACGACATTTCAGATGGATGGGTTTTCTACAACAATTTCATTTGGTTATCAGGTATAAAAATGGAATCTACAATAAGGTAGTTGATATCCTTTCAAGGCCTATTGTAAATTCATTTGTTATACTCAAGCATAATAATGTTTTGCATGAAAGTTACATAGAACAATATGCAAATGATAGTGACTTTCAAGAAGTATATGCAAGTTTGAGTTAAGGAAACCAAATTGAAGAGTTGGATTATCATGTACATAACAGTTTGTTGTATCGCTCGAGAAAGTTGTGTATTCCACAAGGAGAAAGAAACAGTATCATAAGGGAGGTGCACACGTCATTGATTTTGGACACTTTAGTGTAGGCAAGACAGTAGCGAATCTTCAAAGGTATTGTTATTGGCCACGCATGTTGGATAATTTTTCTCATTTCATATGAGGATGTTATTTATGTGCTACAAGTAAGCCTAGCAATTGGAAACTTGGTTTATACAGTCCACTTCCGGTACCTGCATGTCCATGGGATTGTATCTTAATGGATTTTGAAGGAGATCTTCCATTCTCAAGGAAAGGTCATGATTACTTGTATGTAGTTGTAGATAGGCTCAGCAAAATGTGCATACTAACACCATGTAAAAAGAAAATTACAACTGAACAGATAGCTCATCTTTTATTCCAAAACATTTGGGTTCAATTTGGTCTTCCTCCTTCTATTGTAAGTGATCAAGATTCTCGATTTGTTGGGAATTTTTTGTCAAATTTGTGGAACATTATGGACACAAAGTTGAAGAAGAGTAGAGCCTTTCATCAACAAATAGATGGACAAACTGAGGTGGTCAATAGAACAGTTATCATATTTTTAGAGGATATTGCAACAAACATCCCAAGTTGTGGGATGAACAATTACATTACATACAGCATGCATACAACAGGACAAAGCATTTTTCCACAAACACATCACCATTTGAGGCATGTTATGGGTACTTGCTAAGATCACCATTGGACTTCATCTTTCAGAAATATGTCACCATCGAACGTCATAGTGACATCAATAAGGCAAGGAAGTTCATAGAGAAAATTCAGTTGATACATCATACAGTACAGGAACAGCTTGAGAAAATTCAAAGCAGCTACAAGGCAAGGCATGACAAACACCAGGTTGATCACAAATTTCATATTGGTGACGAAGTTTGGTTATATATTAGCAAAGAGAGACTTCAAGGGGAAGGTAAAAAGCTTAAACCAATCCGTGATGGTCCTTTTAAAGGTCTGGAAAAGATTGGTAACAATGCATTTAAGCTTGATTTGCCTCCTTCTATGCAAATATACTATGTTATTAATGTTGAGAATTTGAGATTGCTTGAGCCTCCTTTGACTGATGATCAAGGAGAGCATGTTCAGCTGCCATCAATAGATGATTTCTTGCCAGAATATCTAGATGAGCTTCAGCAATATCTCATACTTGACAAAAGAACCAAAACTTCAAAGAGAGGGGATGTTGAATACCTTAGAGTGGGACTCAAGGGACAAAAGCCTTCTCAAGCCAAATGGTTGCAGACCGAGAAGGTGAGGGAGATGTACCCTCACCTACTGAACAATTGATAGTATCTTTTGGGGTCCAAAAGGCTTCTAGTGGGGAGGAATGGTCAGGTGCTCAGTATTTAGCTCAAAACTCAAAGTTATCATATTATCTTGAAACATGAATGATTGTGTCTGTCTCGTCAAGACAATCTCAACGCAATTCCACTAAAAACCGAGTTCGAATGAGGGAGAAAAGGCCTATTGTTCATTTTCCTAAACAGCTAAAAAAATTGCAGAACAGTACAAAATGATGACATGGCATTACAGTCAGCATGATGGGAATCTTCTTCAATTTTTGCCTAATGAGGTTGTGACAAGTGTCACTTCAAGCTTCGCCAATTTGATTGTGTGAAGGTGAAATTTCCCATTATCCTCCAAGCTGAAATTATGGATTCATGATAAATATTATGTGAAAAATTATTTTTTTTAAATATATATATATATATATATAATATATATATATATATATTTATTTATTTATTTATTTATTATATTATTTATTATGATTTTAATATCATTATTATATTATTATATTATTATTATTATTATATATAATTCCAAACTACACAAAAGCATCTAAATATTTGAATGGCGCAAAGATTATAATATTATATATTATTATATTATTATGGTTATGATTATTAATATATAATTCCAAACTATACCAAGGCATTGAAATATTGAATGAGGCAAAGATTATATATTATATTATTATTATTATTATTATTATATATAATTCTAAACTATACCAAGGCATCAAAATATTTGAATGGCGCAAATATTATATATTATATTATTATTATTATTATAATTATATATAATTCCAAAACTATACAAAAGACATCGAAATACTTGAACGGCGCAAAAGATTATATTATTATATATATATAATTCCAAACTATACCAAAGGCATCAAATATTTGAATGGCGCAAATATTTATATTATATTATTATTATTATTATAATTATATATAATTCCAAACTATACAAAAGACATCGAAATATTTGAACGGCGCAAAGATTTTTTGGGTGGCAAAATGTATGAAAGGACGGGCAGAGAGCAGTCGAACCCGTAACCTCCCTCTCCCAACTCTTTTGCATAACCGTTGAACCAAGCAACAGACTTGTTAAATGGTGGCCACAATATATTATTAAAGCCTATAGTGAATGTCGATGGTGGAGTGGAGGGAGCCAGCCCCACGAGCCAACTCCCTCACCATATGACCACACAGTATAAACCATGCGTCAACGCTAAAGGATAAGCGCATTTAGACGCCACTAATCTAGGTTTAAACTTAATTAATCCATCTTTTAAGTTACCGGCAGTTTTGGAGGCATGCCAATTTTGACAGAATTGCTAATTTTGGCAGTGCTAACTGGAGTCTTCTCCAGTTTTAGCAAGGTTTCCTAGGGAAACATTGAATGAAGCATATCTTAAGCAATTTTCGACCAAATGGAGCTTAGAAAGAGGTGTTCTTGGCTAATTTTGACATTCTTAACACATTGGTGCAGGTATCAGGAGCCATAGAGCTTTGTAAATAGCATTTTTTCCACATTGAGCTAATACAAAGGCCCAAGCCATGAAAGTTAGACCAAGGAGATATAGCCCAGGAGGGGTGAACTTCTTCATCAAAACACTTTGTTAATGTGTCTCTTTGATGGTTTGCTACACTGTACATGTTTTTTGTTAAGTATTTATTTCTGAAGCTATTTTGCTCATGAATGTTTTTTAAACTTAAGGAAATTTACCTGATTGTATGCAAAAACAACTAATGAAACCTCAGCACAAGAAGCAATAAGCATGCACATATTTATAAATCTGTAATTTTTATTAGCACGGCAAAACTAATCATACAAAAACAAATCATTGACACATGTGTCATTTGTGTAGGGGACCATTCTATGGAGCATTTTCCATCGTTATGTAACTTAAAGAAAATTTACCAAGGGGGAAATCAAGCATCCAAATAATTGCATGCATTAGGAGCAAATAAACCTTGGCAATAATTAAATTCTGGTATACAATTTGATCCCATATAGTAAGCTCTGAATTTTCATGGGAAACAATATTTTTTATAGAATTGGAATTACCTAGTGTCGTGGCAGTGATATCCTCAACAATTTTTCCAAAATCATCCTTGGCAGCAAGGGTGGAGAGGACCTCCATGTCAAAGCACGCCAACTTTACCTTACCCAATGCCACCATAATAGCCATGCCCTATGCAATACCAAATGTATCCTCAAACTTAGCCACCCCAACCTATTGTTTTGCCTCGACAAATGCAGCCTCCATTGTCTCAAGTGCCACATGCTCAACACCCTAGACCCACACAGTTACCTACTCAATGAGTGCCCAACCCCAACAATAAATAATTCAAAGTATTTTTAATGTTGAGTTTCCACCCTTTCCTACATATCAAATCATGTTGGTTGGGTTCTAAGACCTTCAACTGAGATTGGGAAAGGTTTTAGAAAAACAAAAATAATCTTTTGTCATCAATGAAAAAAAAATGAGAAGGAAACTCTTGATCGTTAAAACAATGATGTTGCAATAAGACCTGCCCCAAAAAATTCATTGCCCTTACAATCTTCACGCTCACCTCTCTACCTGATAAATCAAACCCAAGCCCTAAACATGACTTGGTTTCTAAACTCAAGGACATTTGCATTAAGGTTCCTCTATTGAAGGCCATTAAATATATTCTTATTTATGAAGACTATCCGGGAAATTTGTATAAAGAAACCAAGTAAGAAAAGAACAGAACCACACACCATCCAAATTCTTGGAAATACAACTGACTTGATGACAGGTTGAGCTTTAGTTTAAAAATCCACGGATCCTGGAAACCCAGTTGTCTTTGTCCATATTAATGGTGTTCTTGTCCCTAATGTCTTGATCTACCTTAGAGCTATAATCAACGTTATGACCAGGAAAACCATGGAGCAACTACGGTTATTTCACCTTCATCCCATGCTCATTGTCTT
Organism: Pinus taeda; assembly: GCA_000404065.3. Classification (NCBI taxonomy): domain Eukaryota; kingdom Viridiplantae; phylum Streptophyta; class Pinopsida; order Pinales; family Pinaceae; genus Pinus; species Pinus taeda. The sequence continues at coordinate 23,801 of APFE030220791.1, forward strand.
GGAGATTTTAGACAAATCAAAAATAAAACCAAAGGTTGTACTAGATGATGTGATAGTCGCCCTGGACTCTTGGGAATACCCCGCAGACTTTGTAGTCTTACAACCTAAAATTCCTATAGGTGGCATCCCTTCATTCATAAATAACTATGGCTTTCCATTCTTGATGCTTATATTGTTTTCTAATTTGATGACATGTTTATTATACACGTGGAATTTAGAAAGAAATTTACTTTATACCCTCCTGCTAGAACTACTTCGGAACACCTAAATACCCCATGGCTTGATGAAGGTGGTAGTGATGAACCTACTCAGTCCATTTCTGCAATTGATCATATTTTTCAATTTACAAAGTATACTGAAGATATTGAAACCCATGACTTTCTCATTAATCTAGATTCTTTACAAATTTTGATTTATTTGATCTTATTTTAAGTTAATATTTCCAAGAATGTTGTGATCCTCAAACCTCATAACCACTACAAAACTTAGTAAGAACCAATGATACTCATGAATCTTATGTTACACTTGTTGAGGAAATTCTGCACAAATCATTATATATAAATTCCCAACTCGAATAATCCCATAAATATCAGCAAGTCAAAATGCTACAAAATCATATTGGTGTGTTTGCCAGGAGTTATAACGACATGAGAGGAATTCCTCATGAATCTTGTACTCATCATATCTATATATATATATATGTGTGTGTGTGTGTGTGTGTGTGTTTGTGTGTGTGTGTGTGTGTGTGTGTGTGTGTGTGTGTGTGTGAGTCAAACTTGTTCAACAACCCTAGAGGTGAATGAACCCCATGCTCAAGGAAATTTTAAAAGAGGAACTTTAAAAGCTCCTGGATGTGGGATTCATCTACCCCATTTTGGATAGTCGATGGGTCTCTCCGCTTGTTGTAGTGCCAAAAAATGAAAATGAGTGGTGGATTTATGTAGATTACCGAGAACTCAACAAACCCACCCTTAAATATTGCTTCCCTCTCTCGTTCATAGATCAGGTATTGCATGCTTTAGTTGGTAAAATGTGCTTTTCCTTCCTTTATGGCTTCAATGGTAATAACCAAATACAAATCACACCTAAGGATCAAGATAAAACTACCATTACATTCTCTTGGGGAACGTTCAGTTATAGGGTGTTTCCTTTTGGGTTGTGTAACGTCCCCATTACTTTTCAATGGGTGTTCTTAGCCATTTTTGTTGATCTTGAGTATGTCAGAATGTATATGGATGATTTTTCTATTTATGGTAACACTTTTCAAGAAGCCCTCGAGAATTTGGAAAAAGTGTTGGTAAGATTTTAGGAGGCTAATATTGCCTTCAGTAATGTGAAATGTCGAATTATGTTTAACGTAGGAATATTCCACAATCACCCTGTCTTTAATGAAGGCATACGAGTTGACCCTGCCAAGGTTGAAGTTACTGTACACCTGCTAGTACCCAACTCTCAAAAGGAGGTTAGGAGTTGTCTAGGTCACGTGGGCTAATATAATAGATTCATTGAGCACTTTTCTAGGATTGTTGATCCTCTATTTTGTTTACTTTTAAAGGATACTAGATTTTCTTGGACTAGTGCTTGCCAATGTGCTTTTGAGGAATTGAAGGAGAAATTGACTCAGGCACCTATCTTGAGGTGACCTAATTGGTCTATTCCATTTCAAATCTCCACAGATGTTTGAGAAACAACTATTGGTGCAACCTTGGGACAACACGAAGGGAAGTCTTCCTAGGCCATCTACTATGCTAGTAAAAACCTTACGCTTTCCGAAGTAAACCACACAGTGACAAAGAAATAGTTTTTAGTTGTGATTTATGCCATGGATAAGTTTAGACACTACATAATAGGATACGAGTTTTTTTGTACATATAGACCATTCTGCTGTAAACTATTTTATGAATAAATCATTGACTAACGGACGAGTTACTAAGTGGTTGTTATTGTTACAGGATTTTAATTTTATTGTTTTGGATAGGCCTCGTAAAGCTAATGCACTAGTTGATTTTGTTTCTATAATAGACAATCAAGGCCAAATAGTTCCTATTAATGATATTTTTCTTACTCAACATATGTTGGTTGCTTTCACTAACTCATCATTGTTTGCAGACATAGGCAATTACTTGGTCACATGAAAAACACCACTATATATTTCCATTAGAGAAAAGCATAAATCATTAAAGTTAATGCCTCATATTCCTAGGTTCAAGGAGAAATCTTATTCATCTAATTATTCGAAGATGTTTGTGAGAGGAATTGTTTGACATATTAAAGGTTTCCCATGATGAGCCATGTAGGGGCCATATTGTTGATAAAATGAATGCATACAAGGTCCTTCATTCGATTTATTATTGGCCTTACCTTTTCCGGGATGCCAAGAAATATGTCTATCGGTACGACAACTACTAGAAAATAGGTCACCTAGTGCAATTTTATGAAATGTCTTTGTGTCCTCAAGTAATGGTAGAGCCCTTTGAAAAATGGGTCCTTTATTTTATGGGCCCAAATACTTCAACACCACAAAAGCAAAGGTATATTTTAGTTTGCAATGACTATGTGACCAAACGGGTAGAAGCTAAAGTGCTTTCTTTGCTATTGAAAAATATGTTGTAGACTTTTTATTTGAAGATATTTTTACAAGATTTGGTGTACCTCAAGAAATTATAACTGACAAGGGTATGCAGTTCACCTCAAGACTTGTGAAGGCCATCACTGCACAATATAAAATCATACACTTTAAGTCCTCATTGTATCATCCACAAGCCAATGGCTAGGTGGAGTCCACTAATAAGGTTCTTGAAGCCATTTTGAAGAAGATTGTGCATATACATCACAATGATTAGGCAGCTCGACTTCTGGAGGCTTTGTGGGCATATCGAACTACTTGGGGGAACACTACCATACATACTCCTTATGAACTAATGTATGGAAAGAAGGCCTTTTACCTATTGAATTTCAAGTAAATACTTTTATAACTATAATCCAATTAGGCTTAGAGCTCTTTTAGGTGCAACAACAATGGATTCTACAATTAAATGAGTTAGATAAGATAAGAAATGACATTGTCGAACAAACTATTTTTGTTTAGTAACAAAGGAGTAGGTGGCATGATAAGTTTATTAAGAAGAAACCATTTCAACTAGGTAATTGGGATCTCCTATATGAATCAAAATTCAAACAATTTTTAGGGAAGTTCCACATGCATTAGTAAGTTCCATATGAGGTTGTAGATGTTTTCGACAATGGAGTTGTGAAGATCAAAACTATTGATGAGAAGGGTACCTCCTTCCTAGTAAATGGACATATACTTAAACTTTATCAACAACCCATTACCAGGGAAGAATTCATTCAACAAATGAAGTACCAACCTAAGTTAGATATGGAAGGCAAGAAATATTTTCAGCCTACTGAGAAATTATCTTCATCTGTTACTTTTCCTTAAAAAGAAAAAAGAGAAAAAACTCATAGAAGGAAAAAAAAGTGAACATAAAAATAAATTTCAATTGTGAAAGGAAGCTTGTTGCCGCAATCGAACAGGAGACCTTCTTGAAAACCAGGAAACTAGCAGGTAATTGTCCTTGACAATAAAATGCAGGTGTTAACTAATTTTAAGCATTATGGTTTGTTTTCCAAAAAGAAGTTAATTTTCTATATTCAGTTTTGGTGTATGCAAAATAGATCTGCTCGAGCTTTCCTTGTTACAAATCTTGGAACAACTATCTTTCCAAATCTTCATTACCATTAGCAAACACCCTCCACTGCAACCACTTTCATCAGTATTTGCCACCATCATCATCAATACTTTCATCATATCGTTCCCATTTCATCATTCTATTCCCTTATCATCACCATCATTATCCCTTTGTCCATCATCCCCATAATCACTTCCATTTTCCCTTCATTTTTCATTCCCTTAAGTTTCATCACCTTTATCATTTTTAGAATGAGCATCATCAACTTTTTTGTTTTTAGTATCAACTCGGCACTTTCAAAGTGGCAACACTATGCATCAACAAAAGATCTACAACAGCTAGTAAAGAACAAGTTTGCATATGAAGGCCAAAATTTCTTTTTGTCTCTTAGTGTTTTTACCATTTTTGGTTCTTTTGCCTTGATGATCGAGTGTAAAGATCACTCAATATGGTTTTTCAGGTTGATAAATAGAGCAATTGTGAGAGTCTTGTAGATTTAGAATTTTTTTTTAATCTTTTTTTTTTATATTATTATTTTTATTTTAAT